>MU912495.1:48111-62398 GCA_036418165.1 Cooperia oncophora
ATCTCGGCGGTGAAATTTTGGGAAAAAGCCTTGTGAAGCGATACTGTAGCATGAATCTGTTTCCCACTGGGGTCTTGATAACGGCGAAAAAGAGACTGGTAGATGGTGCTTAGGCGCAATGCGGCGACGAGGGGGGGGGGCATTTTGTACTTTCCTTGCTTCACTAGTTCCGGTTGTTCCGGTTTACAAGTCTCACTCTGGTGAAACCTGTGAACTCTTATGAAGCTGGAGTAAGCTTGTCGAGCCACCTGTAAACTCTTGTAAGCTCATACAATGGCCCTCTGGATGGATCGACACGTCGATGGGAAGTAGCAAAAGTGCAAAATGTCCCCCCCCCCCTCCGTCGCCGAACTGTCCCGTTGCTTGAGGACGCCTGTAGTGCCTAGGCGAACGATTGACGAAATGATGACGCCGAGTTCATTGTTGCCCTTTTTGTTATGTTTATATAGTCATTGTGACCGTCGAGGGATTCTGGTTAAGTTCAGGGACAATGAATAAACATTTACTGGGCGTGATGACACGCTCGGTGCCTGATGACCTGGTCAAGCCCGGAGTTATCACTTAATCGGCTTCATGAACATAGGGATGCATAATCCTGAGAGCGAAGATGTGTCACCCGAGGATAGGCTTTATTGATTTCTTCTGAAGTTAAGCAAGTGACTATTCCTAGCGGGTCATTCGATTGTGGTGGCGAAGATGTTTCCGGGGAGGGGGAATTTTTATGGCTTGTTTATGTGATAAGCGTTTGTATTGGTTTTTGAAGTCAAATCATGGCGTTTGGTTCAGGGAGCTGCTCGGTGCATTGTCTGGTTCAGGTTATGTACAGGTGTAAAAACTTCCCGACGCTGACGTCCGCTTTTATGCCGTTTTCTTCTGGAACGCCCTTCCACCATCTCTGCCCATAACTCACTGCTTTTTGCGTAAAATAGAGCGCAATTTGTGCAGCCACGGCAGCAATACATTTCATTTACGCCGCAGTCAGGGGGCTAATGCCGTTTGGACGCACTCACTTTTGGCAGCGAGCTCATTTATGAAGTGCAAAGTTGACCAAATCTGCTGAAACTTGTATATAGGGTAATTTAACATCCTGATTACGAATATGACAGTCATTCTTAGGCGCTGGCGCTAATGGAGGACACTACGATTATCTTCTGGGCTCAGCCTTAGCAGAGCGCAGATAATCGTAGTGTCCTCCATTAGCGCCAGCGAAGATACTGAATGTCATATTCGTAATCAGGAAGTTAAATCACCACTGTGCACAAGTTTTCAGCGGGATCTTGGCACTTCATGAATGAGCTCGCTGCCAAAAGTGAGTGATACAGATGGCACTAGCCCAGTCAGGGCACAGTATACGTTGTGTAAAACAAACGGGAGTCATATTCCGCCGCTGGTGAGGGAGGGCGAGGTGTCATATTTAGCCTGGAAATTCATTTTGTAATAGTTGATTTTTCCCTTTTCTCGGCGCTTTATCTACCTCTAATTTGTGACGCAGCTCAGGTGCTATTTCTGTTACTGGTCAGAGGTGTTTGCCCCCATCCGGCGCAGTTCGGCGACGGGGGGGCATTTTGTACTATCGTTGCTTCCCTAGTTCCGGTTTACAAGTCTCACTCTGGCGAAACCTGTGAACTCTTGTGAAGCTGGAGCAAGGTCGTCAAGCCATCATGGTAAAACCTGTCAACTCGAGAAGATAGGTCGACACGTCGATGGAAAGTAGCAGTAGTGCAAAATGCCCCTCCCCGTCGCCGAACTGCGCCCCCCTCCCCACCCTTCCCTACTCGATAGCAGAAGGAAAAAGGAATTTTTGGAAAAAAGGCCGGTGAGAGGGACGGGCGATTGTGAAAGGGTTTGCACTAAAGGAGAAATTGGGGAATGGGGTTGTAGGCTGAGTAGCCAAACAACGCGGTGTGCCGCCGTAGTAGCTTCGTTGAATGCGCACTCTCTTCAGGATCGGTCAGGTTTTACCAGATTCATCTGGGAAGATAAAAATACTGAATTGTAAGTTGAATGGTGCCCAGCAGTCTTTATGTGAGCCAAATCCTACAAGCAATTAGTGCGAGTCCTTGTGGAACTAGGATGCGCGGCGTACTCCAGAGAGGTACTCATCTACAGTACCTTTGCCTTCTAGGAAAAACTAGAAAATTATGAATGTAAGAATGGAGCGGTGGAACCTTTTTTTGCCGTCCCAGTAGCATGAAAAGTGGAAACACATATTGAAACTTAACTTGATTATTTCGTTCCTAGAAAGTTCGTTTTGGCTTCTTAGCCTTCTCGAGTCTTGGCTATAGAAAATGGGGCGCAGTTCGGTATGATGGGGCAGCTCATAGTCTTTTGGGAAGCTTGTACAGGCCCCTCGTGGATACCTTTCAGTTCCTGCAGCTAAAGTGGCTGTCTCGAACGGTTTTGCAGCTTCACAGGAGCTTACAGGTCTTAACAGAGGGAAACCTGTTAGTTAATATGAATTAGCACAAGAAACTTGCAAAATGCCCCTCCCCCTCCGAAGCTGAACAGCGCAAAAAATAAGTGGTTGTTTTGAAATTGTGGATCTGTGCAGGCTTGTTTGATGAGGCACTTGACTGAGTTGGTTCCTAGTTAGGTCACTGGGTACACTTCTGCGCCATTGGGAATGATGAATCATTGGCTTAGGGCTCTCTGCACATGAAAAAAACCTGTGCACTTCTGCAAGGCAGATCATGAGGATGAAAAAAATGACCGCGTCAGTGAAAAATGTTCCGTCGCCGCTTAAATGTGCCTTCTTTCATAAGCCAATTAGGTCTGGTGTATCTTGCCACTTAAAAAAAACTGTGCACTTCTGCAAAAGGCAGATTTCATGAAGGATTAAAAAATGACCGGTCAGTGAAAAATGTTCCGTCGCCGCTTAAATGTGCCTTCTTCCATAAGCCAAACTTACTTTAACCAGATGTTTTCCTTTTACCTTCAATTCAACTAGAGAAACCTGTATTTGGGATGGGGTTGGCAGTAGCTTCAGTGCGGTAAAAGTAGCGCGGTTCCTTTTCCCCACACCTTTAGTGCGAGCCCTTCTCACATCCGTCGAATGGGCTCCCCCTCCTTCCTCCTCCTCCTCCCTCCCCCCTCAAGTCCTAGATACGGACTGATCGTCGAGTGTTTCTAAAAGATGATGTTCTCTGCTCAAGTTGCAAACAGTATAACGAAATACGGCTCATATGCTCTTCTGGCACTCATCACTAGTCTCGTTAGAAGCGGAAATTCTGTCTCATTTGAGCTGGTCCGGGCCCACTTCTGCCCAGAAAACTTGTGGTCACAGCTTAGTTTGAAATCCTCTTTTGCTAGTGGCGGTGATAGATCTGCGCTCTGTTGAGCCTCTACTCTCGCATACTCGGATTAGCTTAATCGCTCTGCAATTGATAGCGGTGTCGCATTACACTATTTATTTAATCGACGTTAATTGCCCTCTCTTATATGTCAGAAATGGCCGTTATTCGTATCTCTTTACATGAGAAAACTTACAGTCAGAATTCTTGCTCGGGCTTTATAAGTTCCACTTTGCGTTATCAGATCTCTGATTCACGCATGGCATCAAAGATCTGCACAACTTCGTTTCCGCCGTTCTTTCCAATCGTCGTTTATCCCTGCTCAGCCAAAAATTACGCGATTCCTTGCGCTGTTGAATTCTTTTGAAGTAATGCCCCGTACATCATCAATGTGTAATCCTTGGGAGAGGAGTGAGGGCAGCCTTACTTGTTATTGAAAAGATTCCTGGTTGTCAGTTTTTTTTTGCAGTTGGTAGGGGCTTTTCCGCTTCCTGGTTTTCGACGCGACGAAACTGCTATTTCTTATACATATAAGTGTATCAAATAGTCATGGGTACATGCAAATCTCTACTTGCTCCCTCCCTATGTGCAGCTTACTGTTTTTATCCTCCCAGAAGAATATGGTGCCAATTTACTGTTCGTGAAAGGATAGGAGCTCTGGTTGTTGGCTTAGATGAGAGCTGCGATTCGACCCCCTCACCACGCGTATGGCACCACGTTCCACACCATTACACCGCCACCTCTTCATCCTAGAAAAACGCTAGATGGGAAAATTGTATGGTAGAATAGGTGTAGGTGGGTTTTGAGAAAGGCTGCCGCACTGACAGCCGGTCCAAGTGAGCTCGTCAAAAATATATAGTTGCGACAGGATATATTGAGGAGCTCTAGTTCGGAGCAGTTTTTGTGCTATCTGAGCCAAGCGTGCTTTCAGGCTTTCTGCGAAGCTGTCATAGGTAATTGTTGGGAGAAATCGCCTCCGCAGCATAATAATTTGCTAGATATAGTGGAATCGATCGAGGGTTGGAGCTTATTAGTGCAGGGCTACAGGTGACGTCATGAGAGAAGAAAAAATTGCGATAAAAAGTACCAGGGGAAAAAGCTTAATGAAAAGTGTTAGTAAGAGAAGGGGCGCGATTTAGGAACGGAACAGGTAGCTTGATTCTTGCGGTTCAAGCGACTAGTTTTATAAGCTCTGAAAACCCAGGTAAAGTTGCCTTAGATAGGCCCTTGAAAGGTTTTGTGCACGATTGCACGAGCCGACTTTCGGCTTTGTTCGCTTTAGGAGGGGGGAGGGATTTCGTTGTTTCGTCTCCTTGTTGAGACCTGTTAACTCTTGTGTAGTAGCAAAATGGCACAAACTCTACCGCATTGGTTCGAATAGGATAGTGAACTCTTGTAAACTTGCGTGTCTGTATTAGCATCACAGGAGTTTTCAGGTTTTTGGGTCCATGGGAACAAGCAAAATACCCCCTCCAAGACGAACTGTGCCAATCTCTCTTTTGCTTTGGGCGTTTTTCGCGAAAGATATCTTGGACAGGAGTTCTAGCCGGTAGGAAATCACCGCCCGGTAGTACTAGGTCCCAGCGTAGTGAATGGAAGCAGTAGAATGATTCAGATGGGAGATATCACAGCTGAGCAGATATCACAGCTAGGCCTTGTCCTGTGACGTTTATCCGTGGCTAGATCTGGACAGCTGCAAGAGCCTCTCCATCTCCATTTTATGTGGTCAAGTGACGTTGTCCCGATCCACATGGGAACTTTTGCAAGGAAAAATCGCTCGTTAAGTTCCTGTGACTGAGTGGATTGGTGTGGTCATGAAGGATTGCGAGATTAAATACCCTCCACAGAATTATTCTCGTGGAATCCTATGTTTTTTACCGGCTTTTCCGAGTTAATTGAAAGCAAATTTATGCTACTCCTGGCGATGAATCCCATATTGATACTTTGATGCTATAGTGATGCAGTGCGCGAAAGCACATTCAATAGAAGGAATACACTGATTTCTCTGGATATAAAGAGTAGTACATCCGAGAGTAGAAGTAGTTTTGTTAGCACATAGTATCTATTGCGTTTTGAATGGTTCACGAAATTCTTTTGCATTCTTTTTTCGGTCATTAGAAATGCCTATGCCAGGGTCCTGTTCCATCCACAGGCCTAAACGCATAAAAAATCCGTGTAATTACGAAAAATAACTTGCGCTCTGCTCCATAAACGATGGGTAAAATTGCAGGTGTCCAGTTACAACCCTAGACCGCCTCTCCGAATTGTCCTCTTGCCAACCTATCTCGGCAAACATCCGCCTGCCATCTTAACCATCAACACTACTGAATCAATTGACATTCTTTGTCAGGTTTTTTGAGAAAGTATGCAAGCGCAAAGTGTGGGTGGGATTCCACTCGCACCAGTAGACTCGAAATTACCTGTGGTTATGTGTGCAGATGCCTCATACGCATAGAGAGGCAGGCTTGGTGGCGGCACGAAGTACTGTGTTCTCTGGTCTACTGAAACCTGTTTACCTGTTACTGTGAGCCCTGTCTTGAAATCAAAATGATATATAGCAGATGGTAAACGCCAGAAGAGCAATATCCCTTTGTTGATGCGGATTCACAAATTCTTTGGACAATTGTGTCGCCGTACTGTAACAAAATACTTTCAAGTGGAGCGCAGGCGGTGTCCGCGAGAACGGCTGAGAGCCCTTTCTTACCCGGTGAGGGTTTTGCCAGTCGGGTAAACTGTGTTTCATTTACCCTTTTATCGTTGTTGACAGATTTCAGGCAGGCGCGGCATTCGTGGCAACAAAGTAGCAGAGCACTTTTTTGGTAGATGACCTGACGCAGGACAGAATTCTCACGTAGAGTCGTGCAGTAGGTATGCCTGTAATGACCGCCTTGGCAACGCTCCACACGTCTTAGATGAGCTGAACTCCCCCTGGAATTGAAGGTTTGCCGATCTCACTGGTGAATTTTCGCAAAAAAAAAACCGAAGAAAAGCGGTAGACGTTCAGGAGTTATGTAAGGTGTGCCGGTACCCGAACACCCAATATTTACCCAAATGTCTTCTTCTATCAAAATAGTAAGTGGTTCTCTTCGAAGCGTCAGCGTGGATGTCAGCTGTTTGCTTGTTAGATCGCTTAACGCTGAAATGGAGCATTCGCTTCAGAGATTTCGTCAACAGCTAACTAATCGTAGGCTTATCAGTTCGAGCTGGTAGGCCTCTAGTGCAAATTCTGAAGCTGGAACTTCCTACGCGTCTGTGGGATTTGAAGAGGCGAGTGCAAGGTTTGAGAATGAGATGTTCGTCGTTTTCTGATGAGTTTTCACTGGCCCAAAGCACCACAGCTGCTGAAAGCTGAAGAGAAATCGATAGTTTTTTATTTCATCTCTACGGGGCATTCGTCGGCGCCACTAGCTTTATGACTGACACAATGACATTGCCATTTCGAGTTGTTTTGCAGTCAATTGCACCAGATACTATGTGTTTTGTGTAGGATAAGAGCGCCTGATCTGCGGCATAGGAATTGAAGTCGGAATCGGAGTTGAAGCGGAGAAGAATGACGCTGAAATGGGGATCGAATCCAGCTCGCACTAGTTCAGCCCTTTGTGCCTACAAGGGAAATTCTACCTTTTCCTTTCAGCACTAAACGCTGTAAAACATGGGTTATGTCCAAGAAATGCCGTAAAAGGGTATATCTTAGAAGATGCCATTTCTCTGGAACAAATGTCACGAGATGTCGTGCAACCTACTGGGCTGCTGACCTATGTTGGGCCAGTGCTTTAGTGCGATGCAAGTTGAGAAAAAGGGCCAAATGCGTTTTTGAGTGAAAGAATTCGAGCGAAAGCCCTACCATAAAAGAAGCCATAAGCCGTTTTGTCTGCACTAAAGAGAGGCAAAGAGCCTCCTCGAAAGCATTCTGATGCAATTGTTTCTGAGCAATTTCAAGACGAGGACGAGTGAGAGAAGAGTGCTTGAACATATTTCCTGCGACTGCAAAGTAAGAGCGAGAGCGTCCGTCTCGCATCTCATCTCCGTTTTTGTTGGTTGGGGAGGGTTGACGATGGGAGTAGAGGGGCTCGACAATGTGGGAAGTTCTTTCGATTCGTTTTGGATAAAGTACTTAGGGGTTTCAGAGGAGGCGCGCTTTGCATTTAGGAAGCTTCTGGAAGAAGGTGGAATTGAAGGAAGTGGGCCGTTTGCCGGCCTCCCGTAATAATAGGAGATCACAATTGTTATTAATTAGTGATTAATTAGTAGAATTAGTTGCAGTAATCAAGAGTAATGACACCGATTACCCAGCGCGGAGAATCTTTCCCAGCACAAGGTGGCGCGTTCCGCGAACGCAGAGAATGTGTCACTTCGCGGCTTGAAAGTGCTTGATGTGAACGCCAGAGCCCACAAAAGATGCCATCTGCACCAGGGGTAACCTCCCATCTTTAGATTTCGTTTTACCACCGCTCTAGTGTGGGTGGGTCTCAAACATCGATGTACTCTCTCACCTTATCGTCGCTTTTCTCTTTTCTACGCTCCTTGTCCCTTTGCGTACGCCCACATGACGCCTGGAACTAGCAGAGGTCTTATTCACAGCTTATTCCAGGGTTGTTCTGCTTTTTCCTTCAATTCAAGTCTCCTGTACGCTACGGGTTTACAATTCGTGGGTGGTGGCCTTTCAATACGAATGCGAAGAAGTTGTTAAACTCAGCTGTGGGGAAAAAAAGTAGAAAAAGCCCCCAGAAATGCTGTGAAGTTGCCATCGTTATCGGGGCATAGTTCAGTGAGGAACTGAGCAAAAGAAAAAGAAAGCGAACAAATGCTCAGCGAGTGCAAAAACTATCTTGAACGCGCTGACAAACACATGAAAAATGCACCGTTTGTGAGATGAAATATGTAGCAGAGGTGGACCTTGACATCCGGGGCGGAGCTTGATGAAAGTTGCAGACCTCTAGCTTTCTTATAAAAAACTTCCAAGTCGCAAGAGTGGTTCATCCTCTGCGATTGCGCACCGTGTCAGCCTATACTACGAAGGGATATGGCATGTTGAGTGATGGCGAACTGTGCCTTTAAGTATGGAATTTGAAAGAAATGCACTCTGAAGTAACATGCAAATTTTGGTTTGGACTTCTACGCACCCTCGTGATATAATCCATAACTGCGCCGGTTGACTCATTCTGAACGCCTCTAGTGCATGCACAATGAGCAGTCGCCACCGTCTGCTAATAAATCATTCGTCCACTATCATTTTAACTTTTGAGTCAGATTTCCTGTAACCTACTCCTATGTATGTACTTTGGTAATTGCTTGTTTCCTGTAGTTTTTTTTCACTAAATCACAATAATTATCAATAACAGATTACCAGTTGGGACTTTTCGAGTGCAATGTCCCTTTCAAGAAAATCTCTTGGATTATTCTGACCAGTTAGAATTAGTTAGTAGCTGGGAAGCTGTTGGAAGGGAAATTGTGAATAATCGGTCAAAAAAATTGCCATAATGCATTGGCAATGGTTTTGAGCTGAGTGTTCCAATTTCATTTCTTATTTCCTTTGATTTCAGAATGAAGACGCGGGACAAGAAGCAACGGGGGCCGCTGCGGAAGAGATGAGGGACAGTGTGGAAGAAGAGTCACCTGAGAAGCAGGAGAAAACGCCCGAGGAGATGGCTCGTCTAAAGCGGCAGTAAGTTTTTTTCGTAACGGTGGCGAATTTCTGAGTTATTGATTTCGTCTGAAACCTTTGGAAGGATGAGGATACGGTAGCTGAGTTGAGCAGGGCGAATTCTTCCCTTAAGTCTGGGTTTGAAGCCCAAGGTGATCGCAGATGCCCATCCTACGTGGATATGGTATGGCAAATGGATAATGTTTGACGGTTGTTGGCCTTTTTGCGATGAGCCACGCATTCAGCTCACGTTCAGAGCCAGAATGGTCTTTGAATGTTCTATGAGAGAGCACTTGCAGGATTCGAGGTCGTGGTACCACTGCAGCGCAGCCCATTTTGCAAAAAGGAGTTGGTTCATTTATCCCAGAGCTTTTGCTCACGCGGTAGGCAGGAATCCTCGTCTTAACCATGGTAATCCCTGCTTTGCACAAAAAGTCCTTTGAATGACCCCCCCCCTCTTAGCCGAGTTGCGTCACTTTATTGTCCACACAGCGAGCTGCAGAGGCTATCCTGCGCTGCTTTTATATTTCTAGGGCTGATTTCACTGAACCGAATCCATGGGAGCAGGTCCAGGTCATAGGAAGCCTTGGTTGCCGTGAGCAGCATTTAACTCAGATTCTATCCTCTGACCATCCGCGTGATGGCAGCGTTTGGCGCGGCCCCATTTTTTACCCCAAAAGTACCTAGACCAAACAGATCTCTCGCTGCAGCAGTCATTAATGTCGTGTTCATCTTTTTTGTTTTCATAGTCTTCGAAGGGTTTAGTGTGGGTTTTAATGGGCGTCATACATTCTAGATTATTGGCGATAAGAGTTCAGCTGGATTCAGGCAGTCGGCCATTCACTAGTCCTGCGATTGGTGTTTTTGTCCGAGACATGCCATTTTCCTTGCAAGCCCTTGACGAGACATTGATGGAGAAGTCTTTTTGGAACGAAAATTCGAACTGAATGAAGTCTGCGAAAAATCGTGCACGGCTTCGGAGAGGGAAACGGCAATAAACCGCATCATTTCGAGAAGTACGTTGTCGAAACTCGCTCTGTTATATGTTCAACGCAGTTTGATTTCGTGGGGGCAGCCAACACATGGCATTCAGCGAAGCCTTCACAAATCAGCCCTGCAAAGACCTGTAAACTTTTGTAAACAGTGTGGACCACTTGTGCCTTTTCGCACTTCACAAGATTTTACAGATCTCACCAAAATGAGACCTGTTACTCAATATGAACCAGAAAAAGCTACTAGCAAGGTGCCCCTCCCAAGCCAGACAGTGCCATTTGTTCTCCTTGTTTTGCCAATGTAAGCGCGATGGGTGTCATTGATAATTCTTGCTTTAACAAAAACAAAGTTGTCCGAGGACCAAGGGATTGAAATGATGGGAAGAATAGGTTTCGATAGGTTGGATTTCTCGAAAACAGCAGTAAAAAGATCGCATCCGAAGCTGGGATAGCCGAGTGGTTGAGGGTGTTTGCTCAAATTTCAAGGGGTCCACCTGTTCGACCCCTTGTTATGCAAAAACCATCCCCTACAGAAATGGTGTCGGCACTAGCGCCATTCCGTAGTGACAGAATTGGACGTGAGGCTGGTGCCGTGACCTGGGCTCACGAGGGCCCAACCAATTCCCAATGGTAATGGAATCGAGTAGGTTCAACTTTGGGGTACTGTAGTTTTTTCTTTTCTAGAAATTCGATTAGAGATGTGGTTATTATGCGCTTTATTGTTACTGTTTTTCATGCAGTCTGCAGTCTTTTTACTGCTGTCCTTTGGGGATTAAGTGATGGAGTGCTGAGACAATCTTTGGGATACGCTGCGCACTCGACACTTTAATTCAGAGCGGTAGGGAGGGACTCACAGGGGCTCGCAGATGTGAAGTTGACCCTTCCTAAACGATTTCTTTGATGGCCGACTGCTCACAGAGGAGAACTCATAGTACAGAGCAGGCTCAGAAGGATCTGAGCAGGACTTATTCTACCCGGGTTATTGTATGAGCATCTCTTGCCGCAGTGTCCTTGGCGTTATCTCCAGCGTTAACGGAGGGGTACTGTAGGTAGCCGACACTTAAGATTTCATTCCAAAAAATTCGCTCGCCTCCTATGGTATTTTATAGTAGTGCATGATGTCTAGGACTTTGATATTCTTGATTTTAGTTGGTTCGGCCTAAAGTTTGAGTGCATAACGTGGGCGCAAACGTGATACTGGGCATAATAGATTACAGCAGATCAAAAATCCTCGCGAATGTTAATCCGTAGGAAAATGTCCTGATGTAGAAGTGATCGTGGCAGTCCTCAAACACCTGATTGAATTCCTATAATACTAGGGGAGATTTCCTGGTCCAAGTCCAATCATTTATGTGCGTTCGCCGCGAGCAATCACAGTGGTGTGAGTCGATTTTTTTTATTCCGAAGTTTCCTTGGAGGACAAAAACACCGATTGTCGTTCTCCGGGTCTAGCGCATTCTCCCTACTTTTTCAGAACCTATCATTGATGTATTTTCGTTTAGATAGGATTATGACGCAATCCGAAAGCAGTCCATGGTGGTCTTTGAACGGGTTACTGAGTGAGACGCGTCGAGTATGTATTTCCTGCCAATTCTTGGGGTTACTATTATTATCGATTAAAACAAAAAAACCCTGGTGAATCTTTATGTTAGTTTATTAGCATATATTTCTTGATGGAAATTTATTACTACGTGGGTGTCTAATGGAAATTTGTTAGAGATCGGAAAAAAGGGATGGTATGAGAGAGTGCGTGTCGTCTAGTGGTAGAGGCGAAGTAGCGAATTCTTCTGATTCTGTGGTGGCGAAATGGATGCCAAGCAGATCTTGTTGGTGAAGGACAAGAAATTCATATTCGCCATATCGCACAGATTCTGAATTCCATAAAAAAGTCGTTGTGGGCGTTTCTTTTCGATCATCCAGAATAATATGAAATCGATTTGTCACGAAAATCAAGTGTTTTTCAGCAGGTTTCGGAAGAAATGAAAAGTGCCTTGATAAGCTACGAAGTCCGCGAAGTGCCTTGTCAAATATGTGAGTTGCAATTGATATGAGAATTTTGGCGGTTATGACCATAGGGGGGACCTTCGGGCTCGCTTGAAACTGGTATAACGTAACGGGTAGTTACCGTCAGTGGCTCACTAAACCCGGAGCTCGTTACGCTGTTAGGCCTTGGCAAGCAAAATCTCGATCTCCATGACTGTCGTTCTAGTTTCTTTGCCAAGGAGTCTTTTTTAAATGACTTTCCCCCCTCTTTCGCGAGATTATTGCGCCGAGTTATCCTTCTTAATCTCCAACAAAAAATCAACCATGCTGTGGAATCAATCAGTGCGAATGCGCTGATGATTATTAAGGAGAGGCTTGTTTCCCGATGAGTGATGGAAACTGAGGGATGTGAGACGACATGAGAGATTTCTTCCTCTTTAATGAGCGCAACAAAGTCGCTTTTCCTAGAAAATCCTTTTTTTTGATGTGAGAGGGAATGACTAATGATGTGGTGATGAATAACAAATGAATAGGAAAACAAGGCATAGAATGGGAAAAGTTAGGCTGCGCTCTTGCTTTTGACTTTGCTGGATGGAGGGTAGATGTACTTGCTGGGATGTGGGGTGGGGTAGGTATACTGGTGCACCATCGTTGTGCGAAACCGCATAAAGGAGCCATATTCGTGGCTGAGGGAGGGGTCAAACGACGTAAATGGCCTCAAAGGTTCAGGCTCGCTACCTTCTACCTAACCCTCTCCCTTAGTGTCTGTGGCAAATATTTTCTGAGTTCTGGTTTCATCAGGTCCTCATCTCCCTCCACTCAAAATAGAGACCATTCGGAGTAGGAATGCGCGAAGGTACGTCTTCCTATCGACACTAGAATTTAACAATCCGCCAGGTAGGCCAGGTTAGGGCACGTTCTGCCATTGCGCAAAAAAATTCTAAAGCACGACCTCTTCTCAAAAATCCCCCCCTCATCTTTCCCCTACCCCATCCCACCCGCCATACTCCTGAATTTTTGCGAATTCCTCCGACATTTCCTGAGTTTTTTTTTCCAAAAATTTCTCTCATTTTTCTTGAAAGCAAATGCCCCCCCTAGCGATCTACTCACGGCGGATCGCTCACGTACGGCGTACCCGGTATATAGCAGCGTTCAGCCTTCGCGACGCAGCCCTCGCGAGCGTTCGGCGCGATCTGTGCGCATGCTTTCGACTGCATCGATCGCGTCGAACGCGCGACCGAAGCGCTGCCGTCGCGAAGTCTGAACGCTTCCTATGATGAAGAAAGGAGTGCTTGTCTTGCGAATCCCACGTTTTTATGCTTTATCATATTTCAGAAGGGAAGACTGGAAACGATGTACGTACGATATTGCCAGAATAAACCAAAATCAGACTATCTCGTTTCTCAAGAGGACTTTGAACAGGTGAGGTCTTTGGTTTTTTGTCAGAAGGTCTCGGCTAGTCTTTCAAATGAAGAGTCCTTGAAGCCCTCCCCTTGTTATCACGGGCTTCAATGCGATTAATGTGACTTTCAGCCATGAATGTCCTGATGTTCCTTTTGGAAATTGCCCCAGAAAGGAAAAAAACATGGGAGTTTTTAAAGGATGGCCTTGAGATCCGATACGGGACGTTAAGTCCACGTAGCGGCAACGCGTAACATCAGGGGCTGGTGCCACGTACGCGACATTCGCACCAGCACTCCAGCAGAGTTCTTCATCACATCCCAGGCGCGGTATCGCCGCGAATCAGTTAGCCTGTAGTAGCTAGTTGACTCAATCCGTTAATGGATTAGGTCATGGCAGTCACACCCCATGGCGTTCCTGTTCTCCACGATTGCGTACACCTGACGCTTCCCCATTTCGCATGGCTTGGTTGTTCTCTGCTTCACCACGACCCTCGTTGTGGAAACGTAGCCGACTTTAGCGACTTCTGATAGCCCAAGAAGACGAAACCACACCATCTTTGCTTCGGGACAAGGTTTAGGAAAACAGGCCAGATGCAGTACCCCTTGCGCGCGAAATTAAATGTATAAGATCCGTGGATACGGAGCGACCCTAGCTCCTTTTTCTACCTATAGCCAGGCTCTGCCTAGATGAAAACTGAATGGTATTTTGTACACTCGGCGCTCTCAGGGTATTGGTTACGCACAGTTTGGGACACTGTATCCCGCCTGTTTCCTAAACTCGTAATTTAGTCCGCTTTTGTTTGTTTCAATTGATATTTACAATTTTGCTCCTTAGTAGACGTTCGCTAAGTAGTTTCCAGTTCCGCGTTTTTTAATTAGCAATTTGTTACAATTAAACTTCTACTGAACAGTGAAGTTTGAATGACATGAAAGCAATAAATGCTCAGTTTGACGGGATTTCGTTGAAGAAGTTAG
>MU912495.1:62498-74991 GCA_036418165.1 Cooperia oncophora
AGGAACATCAGAGAAATTCTTGAGGGGCAGGAGGGGGGGTATTCTAGTCCTTTTTTTATATAGAATAACGAGACAACGACGCCGTTTAGTTTGAGAGGGGCATTTGTAGGCATGCTACTTCTTTTTGCTAGTATCAACAGGTCTTATTCTGGTTAGACTTGTAAACTTGTGTGAAGCTGTGAAATGGTACATGTGAACCTATTTCCGTACGGAACTCACAGGCCTTCACATGCGGTCTTGTACAAGCTTCACTAAGTATTACATGGTGCCCACTCCAAACCGAACTGAACCTGAGATAAGAGTTCGACATAGAGAAATTGCTTCGAGAGGCACGGCTTCTGCACAAACAGTAGAAGCGCTTGCATGGAGCGTGGGGTACAGGTAAGGAGGTCCACGCTGCGGCGACGCGTAAACTAGCTAGTTTTTTGTCACTAGTTGACTCAATATACTGTAGCTTCTCCATTTTTAAGCAGTCAGCTCTGAGACGAATGCCGCGCACGCGTTTACACTTTCAACGCCGCCTTCAGCGCCTCGTCGCGACATGGATCTCCCAACCGACCTCACCGCTCCCGCAATGAGTTATGAGAGTTGAGCGATGTACGAATCCGTACTTCATCCTCCCGGTAGCATCAGCTGCTGAAGGGGAGGTTTCGTTAGCTCGGACGGGGCTTTGGCCGATGAAATCCTCACTTGTGGGCCACTTGAAAATTTGTGTCGAGCGGCGAAAGGAGTGAAGGAGAGATCCACTTCAATAAAATGTCCCATCCATCATTGAGGGAAACTTTTAAGTGCCCTCTTGAGGCATTCAAAGTACCAAAAAACTCAATGACGTTAGTCAGCTGATTTATTTGCGAACTTCCTTCTAATTTCTGAGGGATATGAGTATCATCTATCAAGTTTCTCTATATTTATTCTATTTTCACTTCTAAAAACTGTCACTTTCAGTTCTTCGCTGAAACGAAAGCGAAACTAGGACATAAAGTGGCATTGAGCGACTTACTTATCAAGCCAGTGCAGCGTATTATGAAGTATCAACTACTTCTGAAAGATATTCTGAAGTTCACCGAAAGGGCCAAGGACAAGACGGATATTCTGAAGAAGGCGCTTGTGGTGGGTCTTATCTTACATTTGAAAAAAAAACACGGGTCCAATATTTTCCTTTAATCCAAAATTATGTGCTTGCTGATGTCTCAGTAAGTTTTAGGTTGAGAGTACAGTCTTGTTCGCTGCGGAAGCTGTGGCGTGTCAGGGGAACTTGGATTGGCGCTGCACCTGCTCAATTGTTGTCGCTCGCCCCTTCAACAATTGGTGAAAGCTGGGTGTGGGGGGGGGCTGATTTGGCACAGCGCCAAACCCAGCTCCCTGACACCTACAGCATCCGCACGGTGCAAGACTATAGATCGCCCTTCAGGAGTTTTTACGCAGATATCTAGCGATAAAGATATCGATGTGTGCCAAAATAGTGAAAAAGAGGAGTAGAATTGTGTGTTGAGGTGAGGTAAAGGATAGATAACCAAATAAATAGTAAAAATGCAATGCGACTAGCAGGATTTGAAGTGAAGATTTTACAGCTATTTAGAAAGCTGTATGTGTTAGCTACGGTAGATGTTACTGTATCCGGGTTGAGAATTGCCCCTATTTTTGTTGGTGATTTTCTGGTCACATTTGAGCGATCTGGCTGTGATATATACCATTTTCACTTTAAATCGGACACTTTTCAAACAAATCGGACACTTTTCAAATCCAAATCGGACACTTTTCAAACCAAATCGGACACTTTTCAAATCAAATCGGACACTTTTCAAACCAAATCGGACACTTTTCAAATCAAATCGGACACTTTTCAAACCAAATCGGACACTTTTCAAACCAAATCGGACACTTTTCAAACAAATCGGGCACACCCCTTTTACAATTAGGTGGTTGATAACTAGACCACACTAGGTACTCGTTGCAAGCCCCGCCCCATTATCCCCGCCCACTTCTCAGCGCGGACAGGGTTTCCGGATGCTTCATGAAATCTGCTCCTCGACTTTTTTTCGTTTTTGCCCTTTGCACACACACTTCAACTGAAAAAGATTGATACCTATACAGATCTGACTCCGCCCACTTAACAATGAAGTTACGTAAGTTCTGAATTTTTATAACTTTTTTCGACGTAGTTCTTTTCACATCCAATCTTCACAAAACGAATAACCATGCACAGCACACCAGGCCCCGCCCCTCTGACCCCGCCCACTTGTGTTTATCGCGGAATTTTGGTTTTTCTCCGGATTTTCGCTTTTTTAGGCTTTAGCGTTTGGCTCCGCCCACCAATGGAAGCTCCGCCCCTCTGGCGAGAACCCGCCCTTTTTTTGGAAATGATGAAATTGGCCGTTCTCGTATGTCCGTACTGGCGATTACGCGGATTCTCCGCCGCTCGGAACAAACTTTCCCTTCTTTAATTCTCGTGTCGGGAGAGGCCGTAACCCGCCAGTAAGAGAATAACCCGCATATTTATCATTTTTTAAAAAGTGCGCGGGCTCCCCAAAGTGGCGGGGAGTCAGAATATTGTATAGGTCATCAATCCTTTTAGATGAAGAACAATGCAGATGTGTTGATGAAAATGCAAAAGGAGCAAAGAAAAAAAAATCGAGGGAGCAGATTTCATGAAGCATCTCAGAAAACCCTGTCCGCGCTGAGAAGTGGGCGGGATAATGGGGCGGGGCTTGCAACAGTACCTACGCTCTCGGCTCTAGTTATCAACCCCCTCAGTCTGTACAGGGGTGTCGCGCTCGCTCTCTCGCGCGCCAGGGTCCGCGCTAGACAGAATAGTCTTTAAGGGAGGCGCTTCGAAGGGTCGCGGCTGAAGTACGCGGAAACATTTTTGTCTAAAACTGCACGCTCAAACGATGAAGCTACGACGCCGAGCCGCACGTGACATAATTAGAAGGTCTAACTAATGTATACATTCTCACATTTACGGTTAGCCTCTCTTCCCAGGTAATGAGGCGCAATACATGCCGGCGTTCAAAAAAAGTATGACCAAACTTTTCACGCCAACCTAATAATATAATCTTACAGTATCCATCACAATTACAGTATTTTAGACGTCATTTGGATTGCTTTCACTCAATATTATTTTCTAGGTGATGCACGTGGTACCAAAGGCCTGCGATGATATGATGCAAGTTGGACGACTTCAGAATTTCGATGGAAGTTTGAACGCTCAGGGAAAACTCCTCTATCAAGTTGGTATTTTGGCTATCATTCCAGGGAGTATTTCGTGAGTAGTATTATGCCGCGCTGGTGGGCGTGGCAAGCGACTCCGCGTCCGCGACGGACGAGTTGCCTGGCTACGCGAGCTTGCCGCGCATCGCCGCGCGATGCGCCGCACACAACAGCGCGGCAAATTACCATTGTCTTGTCCATCTCCTATTCCGCGTTACGGTACTCAATTTGTGCTGCTGTTCAGGGTACTCTTCCCATCTCGGACAGTCAAGGCGGCACATCGCAGAAAGCCAAAGATCGTCGTATTTTCCTCTTCGAACAATCAGTAATTATAGCTGATCATATACCACCGAAAAAGGATTTTGGCAATCCGATCTACATATTCAAAAATCAAATTATGGTGAGTTAAGACTGATAGTTATTATTTCGCGGGAGCTTTCTTCTTCAGAATTAATTATTAATTATTGATTATTTATTACTATTATGATTGAGTTATGGTGCTGTCTCGGGTTCATTATCTTATCTGAGTGTGTAATAACAATAGTGCTGAAACTCCAAAAAGTTCTATTCAAAAAACTCAAAAAGAACAGTGAAATTTCTTCAAAGTTTATTAATCTACACTTAACTTGCCAATATTTCGGTGTAGCACCTTCTCGTCAGACCTGAAAATACTTTAAGCATTGTTTTTTGGTATCATACTCTTCCTACAAAAGTGCAACCCGCACGGAACTCCACCACCCGGCCACTACAAAACCTATTATGATCTATGATTTCACTGCATTATTATTATTATTATTATTATTATTATTATTATTATTATTACCTGACCCGCTACCGATATAATCGCTGCACACACGAGAGCAGCAGCCATCAGCAAATCTTCGTGTCACAAGAAGTTTTTTCAGACGGTCTCCAGATTCCAGTCATTTGGGACCTCAAAAAACTTTTTCCTACAAATCAATATATCTATTTGAAACTGCTTAAATTCTGAAATTTTGTTCAGGTGAACAAGATGCTATTCGAGCCATCGGTTGCTGACGACCCGCTCAAGTTCATCATTCGTAGTTCGGATCCGGCTCAACCGACAGCGTTCATTGCCACTGCACAGACACAGGAAGAGAAGGTGTGTCAGCTACATACCAAAATTAATCTGATTTTTGTACTGCAGTGAGCCTGAAGTTCGTTGAATCAATCGGTCTCTTATCCAGACTAAGCTATGGCGCGTCCCTTTCGCGGCCCAGAGCCAACAACTCACTGTTGGAGAATTTCAGAATGAATGGGTACGGTACATCAGTGAACAACTCGATCAACAGAAACGAATGCTGGCTGCATTGGTGGATCCACGACGATTTATGGGCGGTGCGACAGATGATCTGAGTGGTTCGATGGCTGGCATGGGGTTGTAAGTGCTGCTTAATGTTCTGTTTCATATTTTTTATTTATTGGCCCGTTTGTTACCTGAGAAAATGAAAGGAATAGCTGTGCTGCCACTTTTCGCGACGAATTCCTTTAAAGCTTGCACGTGCCACATTTTAGTGGGATAGGGAAAAGCGTGGTTCCCGTTTTTGTAGCACACTCCTGTCGTGACTCTGGAGCTATTCGGTCGATCGACAGTGGGGAGGGGATGTGTCTGGCTCTAACCAGAGAGGTCGTCCAGGACGTGGCGCGCTAGTTTTTTGGGAAAACGGTTTTTTTGCATTATTTATGGTCACGTGCATGGAGTATCCAACTGTTCATTTTTCCTGTACGCCTCTGGGAACACCAAAAAAAGGAGTGAAAAAGAAATCTATGGAAACCTGTGGTAGCTTTGCTGGGTGGAGGGTTCTCATAAAGGCACTATAGAAGTGGAGGAGAATGGTCGCTAATGGAGTCTTACTGGAAGCACGTGATTGGTAATGAGTGGCTTTGAGCGGCATGTTCGGCTATGGTTTCTTCAAACGGTCCCGGAGTTGGTGTTCAGCTACACCCTTCCGATGGCGTAGTGGATAGCGTGGAAGATTCTCAATCGGGCAGTGTTGGTGGTTCGACTCCCTTCGCCTTGCGAGTTTTTGCTTTTTTGTGTTCCGCTGTTTTCGCTTCCATATATGTCTGTTTATGAATTTTACTCTGATATCTACTGTTTATTGGCACATTCTAAATAGTTATACCCCATTACTCAGTGCTATTCAACAACTTCGATTTTCACACACCAGTAGGCAAGAACTTTTCTGAAAGTATCTTCATATGTTATTCAGTGCCCTGGTCACGACTATTGCATTTACTTTCAGCGGTATTGTCATTAATAACCATTGGAGCCACTTCTTTTCTGAAATCGAAAATCTGAAATCGAAGTCGCCTATTACATCATTTGTGGGACTTTTTAGGGCCTTCTGACGCCAGATTGCGTCGACGCCAAGAATACGTGTCAGAATCGTGATCAGGACCATCGATTACCCCTATAGGCAAGCTTCGGCCAAAAAATTTTTTTTGACTTTTTTGAGTTGCTATTGGGTTGGGTCGTGCTCACTCAGTCACTGTGTTGAAGTCATACTTCTGCTGCGTAATCGAAGACCCTTTCAGTGAACAGAGAAAACTATAAAACTAGCAAGAACGATAAACGTCATCGAAAAAAGAACAAAACGGTTATCATCATTCCAGATGCATTTGAGAAAGTGAAGGAAATCGGATGAGTCTCTTCTCTTGGTGGGGAGGACGACATCTTCGTTGAGCGAGCAGTCGTTTGGGCCGATCGAAAAATGCATCAAATCTCCAGGAATGTTAACTTGTTCTGCGGACCTTCATGAGCATTGAATCGCCGATTACGGCTGCCCGGCGGGCCCGACCCGTCATCGGTACGTCAATCAACCGCCCGAAGGTGTGGACACCGGTCATCATTTGCTGACCGAAGTCGTACCCACAACTCAAAAAGTCAAGATGTAATTGTTTTTCGGAGCTGTCCATATATAGGGATAATCGATGGTCCTGATCACGATTCTGACACTAATTCTTGGAGTCGACGCAATCTGGCGCAGAAAGACCCTCCCTCAGATGAGAGTGTACATAGCGACTTCAGTGGGAGAAAGAAGTGGCTTCAAAGTGGTTATTAATGACAATACCGCTGAAAGTAGTAAATGCCATAATCGCGACCAGGGCACTGAATAACATATAAAGATCAACTTTCAGAAAAGTTTGCAGAATGGTACGTGAAAATCGAAGTTGTTGAATAGCACCGACTAACGGGGTATAATTATTTAGAATGTGCCTAATGGTAGAGTATCTGGAGAAATCATATAAAACAGACATACATGGTAAGCGAAAAAGCGAACATAAAAAAAGCTAAAAAAACTTCGCAAGCAAGGGGGCAGTTCGAACCACCAACCCCCACCCTCACTGCCCGATTGAGTATTCCTCCACGCTATCCACTAAGTCATCGGAACGTTGTAGCTGAACACCACTCCGATCGTTGAAGGAACCATTCCAGACATGCCGCTCAAAGCCGCTCATTATCAATCACGTGCCGGTAAGACCCTATTTGCGGACCATTTATCCTCCCCAACTCGAATAGTGCCCTTATAAGGACCTCCACTCAGCAACTGGTTGAAGTTGCAAGTGATTCAGTACACACAGAAGCTCAAAAACCACCGGTTTCCATAGATTTCTTTTTCACTCCTTTTTTGGTATTCCCAGAGGCGTTCAGGAAAAATGAACATCAGTTTACTCAGGGCAGTGACCCTACATTCTATGCCGAAAAACAACTTCCGTTTTCAAAAAGCGCGCCACGTCCTGAACGACCTCCCTGGTAAGACGAATTTTCCCAAACAGTTTCCCAAAATTTTTTTAGTCATTGACTAGTTTCCTGGTTTTTCCGTTTACATGCCCTTCCTCCGCCCGCCTGACTCCGCCTCGAGGGTAGTTTTCTTGGAAAAACGGGAAAACTCCGTAGTTAATTGGAAACTTGGTAGGTAGGAGAGAATTCCGGAGGATTGTTGGTAAGATGGGGAAAGTGTGTCGTACTGTATGAGGGAATGTTGCAGGGGTGCTCAATTCGCCGTTTCCTCCATCCCAGTGCTGTACCCTGTCTGCACCAGGGGCTTCCAGGAACTATCACTTTCTGCTAGAACGTCGGAAAACTGCAGGGTATGGTATGGTAAGGGTGTACGTACGCTGTTCCAAGGCGCAACTAGCTAGGAAACATTTTGCTGTATTCTGAGGAACAGCAAACCGGAAAGTTTCGCTGTTTCCCTGCAGTTCTCGACCATTAGGACACAGTTATCGTCTCGAGAGCCCTTGGCTATTCTGCATCCGTATACTTTGAGTTAATCATGCCTCAGTACCTACCTTTTGGAGGGACATTCAAAAATCGTTGTGCAAAAATTGGGACGAACATCATCTAAATTGCGTCAGTACTTAGATTTAGTTCACCCACCCCGGAGCTCCCTTCCTCATTTAGACTCAGAGGAGTTCCCATTTCTGTTGCGGTAATTAGGGTGCTGCACAAAGAAACCGTTAAATGCTTAGCATTATGAAATGTTCTTTTTTCTATGGTGTCGAATATTTAGTTACTTCTGCCAAACGAGGTTTTTTAGATGACACCTTTATTGGCCTTACGTTTCGACCTTCTCGTCTTCTTCAGAGGCCTGAAAATGGCTCGAAGCTTTTAATTTGTTACCTACCCGACCAAACGCCCTCCCCACTCTAGCGTTTCCGACCTTGTTTCCCAAACGCTTCCCAAAAACTCGGTAATGAGTCCTAACAACTCACCGAAGGTATCACCGTGCGGAGCTCAGCTCACGCAGTGGTACTGACTGCGTGAGAGCTGAGCTCCGCACGGTGATACCTTCGGTGAGTTGTTAGGACTCATTACCGAGTTTTTGGGAAGCGTTTGGGAAACAAGGTCGGAAACGCTAGAGTGGGGAGGGCGTTTGGTCGGGTAGGTAACAAATTAAAAGCTTCGAGCCATTTTCAGGCCTCTGAAGAAGACGAGAAGGTCGAAACGTAAGGCCAATAAAGGTGTCATCTAAAAACCTCGTTTGGCAGAAGTAACTAAATATTCGACATCATGCCGAGGTTTCAAGAAGGGACTACAGGACAACATGGAGATTGTTGTTCTTTTTTCTTTTTATCCGCTGTTACTCTCCATAAAGCGTTCACTTCTGGTTTCAGAGGAGGTGATGGCAAGAAATCACCAAGTGGTGGTGGAAGTGCAGCTGGAGCAGGTGCAGTCTCGTCACGACACAATGCCAATAGCGGTTCGTCGAAAAGCGGCTCGGGGTCGAAGCCGGAATCACCGAAAAAGGAGAGCAAAGGCACAAAACTGTTTGGTTTTGGGAAGAAAGCGTCCGCTAAATCACCCACTTCACCGCCACCGGTAGGCAAATTGAAGTAGACATGTGTGTTAGTGTGTTGACGAACATTTGAGTTCCTATTCTTCGTTACCATACACCATTTTGCTAATCTTCTGCCAGTCACATCATCATAATCATCATTACCATCATCATCATTATCATCGTTATCATCATCACCACATCATCATCGTCGTGACTCTCTCCCTCTCACCTAGTCCAGGCCATATCGTCTTCGTCACTACTCGATTGTGTGGACGTTTTCATGTATGTGACGTCTCGTTCCGCGTTTATACTCTCTCTCTCTCTTTAGCTTTGTTATTTGGCAATCCCTGTGTTATGCCCCGCCCACTTTCATGTAGAGCCCCGCCTCCTGTGTGCCCGAGTATTCGTCGTTATGAGCATCATCGTTTATTATCGTGTTATCGCGAGCCCAGTGTACCAGTGCTAGTGCCCGAATGTTATATGTTCTTCAATAGGCCTTGATGTATATACTAATCGCTTGCGCGCCCAGCCTAAAAATGTCTATCCCACTGTTTGTTTTCCTTTACATTACTTTGTATTTTTTTCGGATATTTTCGATTCATCCGGCAGCGAAAACTGAGAGTGAGCTTGTAGATATTAATCCAATCAGGTTTGGTACTGTATAAGTACAGTAACGGTCAAATACAGTAAGTTGTAGGTAATTAGTATTAGCAGAAGCAGCAGCAGCACCAGCGCCAGCTCTGATGTTATCGGGCCTCAGTTTCCGTCCCCGGTGCCCATTTTACGGTTAGCGTCGTTTGCTCCTAAGAGATGCGTATAGAGTAGAGAGATGAAAGAATTAATACACATTAAGGTTTTAGTCATTCATCATCGTTCATATTCATCCTATTTTCGTTCATCCATCCATCTGTCCACCCATCGTTCATCCCCGTTTTATGTTGTTTTATTTGTCATCGATTCATACGTGATCCTAAGCTCCGTGATCCCATCCCCGAATCCCTTCCTGCGCTCCCAGCTGTTCAGATTTCTACAGTAGATAGTACTCTTCCTCCAATCCTTCCTATCCTTTTATCCTTCTCCTCTCCCCTACTCCTCACTGAGAAAGACACCGAATTCATAAAGCGTTGTATACGAGATTTGTTCTTCAATTTCTTGTGTTTACCAATATGTGTTCTGATGATGCTTCTGAGTTCTTCATAATTATCATGATTAATGTGTTTTTTTTTGTTTGAAAATATTGTGATCTCTCTCAGACAGTTCATAATCTAATAAAGGTCCTCGCTTTGGTTGTGTATTCTGTTTTCTTTTCCGGTCTTTTCCGGGTATCGGTTGAGATAAGAGTTCCCAGACGAATTCTCGGAGAATTCGCTATTCAACGAGTGAAATAGAATCCACTTCCCGAGTGGGGAACTAGGTGTGCTGGCTGGTGTGACGACTACTACGAGTGATGTGGTGCTCAAATAACCCGATAACAGAGAATAGAGTGGATTTCTTGTGAAATTGTCGGTGAGAGTTCTGAAGATAATCTTGGGACGGGGAGGAGGCACAAAGCGCCATGCGTGCTAGCCGGTTCGACTCCTACTCCAGCAGAACCTATCGTTTGAGATCGTTCGATGGGTAACGTTAATTTGAACTTTCGAGAAAATACACATTTATGGTGGCTCTCCATGGAAAATGGAAACATCGGTATCGATCACAGCATACAAATCGCGATGGGAAGAAGATTCCTTTGCTGCAAAATACGATCTCCTCCACCTTCCCCCCCCCCCCGCTCAAAACTCCCTCAGCTACGACCCATCCCACGTACCATTTTCCCAGAGTCTGCCAACCGCCTACCCATTTTCCGCAATACCCAGCAACAAATACCGGCAAACCCCATCCACGCTGGTGATTCCCAGCGTATTGGCGCAGTGACTGGGGGCGAAGTGGAGTGGCAGAAAGTAATGCTTACGGTGCCACTGCATCATGTCCAGTCGCCGCCAACGAGTAAATCGCTCTACCATAGGATGGTTGACAACCATTGAACGAAACAGCAAATTGAAGCTGGTTGACTGTAAATTATTGTATACCTTGAGTGCTAAATATGCATTCGAAGAGCCTAATAAGTGACTGAGAAGTGAAATATACTGCGCATTCCACAGGTTGTTCTGATCACTTACTCTAACGACTGGCGAAAAGAGAAAAGGAGTACACGGCGTATTCCGCAGGAAGTTCTGACTATGGACTGGGAGTGGAATAGTAGCTTGTGGAGATGCCTTTTTTTAGCCTCCTACCGAAAGCGTTGTTTAAGAGGAAAAGGGCACGATAATTTGGTCTCCTGCCACGAAACGGAAATGGTGAAGCCAAATGGTGGGATAGTGAAGCCAAAAAGGGACAAAACGGCCGCTAAACCGTGACACAGCACCCTGGTAAATGCCGCAGCAGGGAAATGGGCTGGCATACTCCATACGAGAGAACAAGGCTGGTCAGCGATCAAGAAAAGAAAAATCAGCGATTGCAGTGTATCCGCGAAAAATATATAGTTGCAAACAGTCACAAACCTCCACGCTATCAGTAAGTCTTCTTGACTCAAATGGTGGAACGTTCTAGATTGAGCCAGAAACGACCAGAAACCTACAAAATAGTCCAAAACGCCTGAAAAGCAAGTGAAATCTCTACAGGGAGATCTTCAGATACGGGGATATTCGATGCCATTAACACGATGCCTACAAAATAAACCCTGAGGAAAAAAATAAACAACATTTAACAGCAGGTTGTGGGTGAAAACCGCTGATTTGATCCTCATCCGTTGCTGGCCGATGTGGCCGCTCATAGGCGAACGAGCTTTGGTGGGAGTACACGTCAAGCCTTGCTAGTATACTCAGGACGGTTAAAAAAGGCGGAAGGTGGCGCTTACCTAGGAGCATGGTATTCTTCTTTACTAACCATAAGCATAGCTACTTTACTCGCTATTGAACTAAAATAGGCGCTGCCTTTGGTGATGACCCGTCACGGAAGCGTTACTGAAGTTCAAATTTGCAATTCTATCTCTTATTTCTCCAGCGCTTTTATGTGCCGTCAGTCAACTACCGCTGGCTTACGAAAGGTCTCGGAAAGACCACGGATTGTCGGGTCGGGGATCCGTCTGTTGGTTAGCGCCACTCAGTTTTTCTGATTAGCCACGAAACGAGTATTTCCGAGTATGAGATGGGAAAGGGGATGTTTTGACGAGGAACATTCCTGTGCGAGCCACTGCCGTCTCGAGCACGAGCATGACCCTCTCTCTCTTTACCCAAACGCCCAACCTGCCCACTTCCTTACCTCTTCTGACAGCCCTTTCTTACAGGTTTTCCAAACTTCCAAAAAAAATTCTGTTGATCGAGAGAGTGGTGGATGAGAAACCCCTTCGCTCATCTCGGCATATGAGCAAGACGGATTGAGTCGTACACTGCCTCCTCTACTGAATGCACCTTCCCTTCAATATGACGACGACGCAAGAAGTGTGTGCTCTGCGTAAGAAAGACGTTACAGTATTGAGTCATAAGCAACTATGTTTAGATGGATGTTCGCGTCTGCAACGCAATAGTGTTGTTCGCTGCGGACCTTGGGCGCCAAGGTTTTGGCACGACACGGCACCAGTCTGTTTCAAGCCAGTCGTAGTCGATCGCCAGCCTCAGCACTTGTTTGAGGACGTACAGGCACCGTGCCAAACCCAGCCTCCTGACACGTCGCAGCATCCACAGCGAATAAGAGTGTTGGCAGCATGTGGTCTTTGCTAATGTATCAGCTAAACGTGACTCATCGCTACACCTTGACAGTTGAGCCTACCCTTTGAATTTTGCACATTCGCGTTAGTCCTGACACATGAAATCTGGAAAATTCTGTGTATGAGCACTGGACTTGAGCTAGAGCAATTAAAGAACTGCTTAGGTGAAAATTATCAGGCTTCTCCTCCTTAGTGATTTTCCGGGACACCCTTGAATTAATGCTTCCCATTT
>MU912496.1:0-11170 GCA_036418165.1 Cooperia oncophora
AGTCTCCAGGTAGCTATCCACCCATCATGGGTGACTCCATACTAGAAGTTTCGCAGCTGTTTGGAGGTGACATGAATTCCAAAGGTCTTCTCCAGTCAGGCTGCGACTGGAGATGACTTCATATTTTGGTGTACATGAAGGTGATGGGCGAGAGCCAGCTCCTGCTTATAGAGGAACATCTTGGGTATCTTCCGCCCTGGTACTCGTATCCACGTCCTCTGTCTGGGCTGCGAAAACTTTGCTGATATGTGACTCGGTCAAAGTGACTTTTTTTGCCCCCCCCTGTATATTAGGTCATCCCATTCAAAAGTGCCGTCGGTTTTATTCGAATAAAACAAAGAGGAGAATAGATAAAAAAGTAATATTTTGGCTTCAAGTTAAGTAAATCCCTCCTTCACCAATGACCCGCTCCCAGTGCCCCGAAAGCCTTTGGACCTCTGGTACCTTCGATTTTTCAACAAGTGCGAGTAAATTGCTGTTGATGCCAATTTCGGCGAATGACAAAACATTGTAGCGTTTGCCGTCGGAGAGTACTCTCGACTGACGAGAACAATTGGAATCGCTCGGCTTTATGTGGGCGAATGGGGCGATTGAACCCAGGTCTCAGTATTGTTTGTGTCCCAGCACTGCCCTACAATACAGTTACTCGGGGTCTGGCACTATGACGAGCAACGGTGGCCTTCTTGTAGTTGTGTGGTATCATCCATTTGTCGATCTGATTGCCGAGGAACAGGCAATATACACCGACAGCGACGATTTTATTCTCTGTATAGCCGCCTAAAAGCCCAGTGTAGGGAATCCTTCGCTATGATGATCATCCACTTGTGCCCACGTAAGTTCTCATGGTAGACGGACGTTGGCCCGACGTGAGTCCTGTTTCTAATACGCTGTGTTTCCCTACTATTCCATCGTTCATTACTGAGTTACTAAGACAAGTAGACTCATAAACTTGTTAGTCCTTTCATGTGTTCTAGCAGTCTAGCAGCAGTACGGTCCAGCAGTAACCGAGCAATACCTTCTCACGGCGTTCAATGCTGAGGATAGAGAGTTCTACCTAGAGTAGAGGTCACTAGGTGTCACCATGCAGCGCAAGGCCCCGTACGATACTGGCCAGGTCGGACGTAGGTAGCCACAGTAGGGGCTGGTGCATCGATCCCCTTCGAAACTCACTGTGTGGCCTGCGAGCGGACACCGATCCGCAACATGGTGCATCCGACGATGGCGAAACGAACCCGTTCGGCCATCGATCCACCGGTAAAAGACGTCACTACCACTCTCGGCCGCGGACCACACAAGCACACATTCACCAAAGAGAGGTGAACAACGCAAGTTGATATGGAACTAAGTCATTAACTGGGGAGCTAATTGCGGTAGCATTCGGGTGTAAAAGAGTACTAGGGGTGGCAACTAGTCCACCAAGCGTCCATGCGCAGAGAATGCTACCAATATCCGGGCAAGTCGAAGGAGACGTGCGGAGCAAACGCAAGGTAGAGAACGACTCACACGAAGGAAGCCATTCCGGCTTCCAGGCGACGTTGCTATCAGTGAAATAGCAGCAACGCACGGCAGATCGGTAGTCGATTCGAATCGTACCACGGCACCTAGGAGCGCTCTCATTCCCCCTATTGCGTGGCCCAGGGGCCCATTTAAGTAGGGTCGGTGCTGGAAACTTCCGACCACCTATGAACTAGTTCCACGGAAACAAAATAGTAGTATAAAGTCCACATAAAGCAATTAGTCCTACTGATGTGGTCCAAGCTGTAGAACGAATATCATTAGTGACACTTACTCATGTAGGCAACAGCACTTAGAGGATTCATTTCCATTTGTTCAAGTCATTTTCTTTCAGTAACCATTCACTTTTGTTTCTTCACAAGTTTTTCAATGCCATTCATCCAGTTCTATCATGGCTTTATTCATCATATGTTCCAAAATCGCTTAACAACACTCACTACAGCATCCAGGAGTTTTAGCAGGGACCATCTCTTTACATATATGCGTTGACAATCGCCTCGCCGAAAAACAATCAAAATCATAGGAAACGCAAGGCCAAAAACGGTTTCAGGTTATCTTCAACTTGGGATTATTCGTGGCTTGCCTGCTACACCAGCGAAAAGACGATGTCTGCATCCGGTCAAATAGGTCAATATAGGTCAAATAACGAAGGCAGCCAAGGCGAAGATGATAGAGATCTACAACGCCGAAACAGCCATGGGAGCTTCGGCTACGACCCCAAAGCATCAACGGCATATAACGTTAGTTGCAGGAAGAAATGGCAGAGATACTCTACCTTACAGAAAGTCTGAAAAGCGCATGGTCCAGAGGAGAAAAATGCGCGGAAGAGAAATGAGAGGAAACAAAACGATACGCTTTAGTACAGGAGTTCACCGAGAATTGTTAAACAATTCAGGCAGAAGTCCTTCTGTACAACACATCGTTAATGCTTTCCTTGGCAAACAACCTCAAAAATGAAAAGTCTTATAACTGAGAAAAAACTTCGAACCTGTACAAGTACAACAATGGACCCAGAAGACATCATCCAGTAACTGAAATCAAGAATTCCACCCTTTGATGGAGACTTAGTGGAGTTTCCGGAATTTTGATGAGAAACGTACCTCATTGCAGTACACAACAGTCTTAATCTGGGAAACGCCGCCAAATTCGTCCATGTGGAAGGCTTGCTATCAGGAAAAGCTAGAGATCTACTCACGTCCGTTCAACTAAAGTCAGATAACTACGCGCTAGCAGTTAAGCTTTTACTCAATACATACAACAGGCCGGAGGTCCTAAGGAACACACTAGTCAAACAGCTCGAGGAGCTTCCTCACGCAGGAAAAGCTCCGATAGACCAACGTCACACGTTTTGCAAAGTAAAAGCGATATGGACGCAACTAAGTAATCTCAACGAACAACCTGGATCAACTCCACTGATGAGAACAATACGCTCGAAATTCCCTAAAAGGACAAGAGAAAAAGTCGGTGAAATGAGATCAAGAAACGACAATTGGACTACAGAAGACCTACTCAGGGCGCTCGAAAGCAACATAAACCAGCTAGAGATTATGGAAGACACAGACCCAGTTTCCACGAGACAGTCAAAATCATACGCGGCAAGTGGAAAAAGGGAGAGCCCACGCAATTTGAGAAGATCAGGGCGCAAAATTTCAACGAAACGAAGTCCCAGTCCACACAGTGACGTGCAGCAACACCGAAAAACAATGAAAAGATCACGGTGCAAGTTCTGCCTGCAAAGGAACCACAGTACTTCGACGAAGTTACATCACCAAACGCAAGAAGAAAGCTGGCGATACAATCACAACTGTGTTGGAAATGTCTAAACTCAGGACACTGAAAACAACACTGCAAGGCTTCCCCGTGTCCATATTGTAAAAGAGATCCTCAAGAGATACTGTACTTCCAAAAAGACCACTCCAGCCCAAGCCGTAGTCCACGACGAAGACCACAAAACCGAAGAAGTCCAACCGACAGCTATCGATCAGAAATAGATTCACGAAATAGATTAAGGACGAAATTCGCATCCTCAAGCCCCGCCTTCCGAAGAGAAAGGTCTCGCGTAAGAAAAGACGACAACAACGGAAGGATCACCACATAATAGAGCTGGATTCAGAAAAACATCAGAAAGGCACACTTACCCTAGTTCGTAGCAGATCCGCGTAGCTCTAGAAGGAGAAAAGAGGAAACAGAATTAGACTTTTCTGAGAGGTCATCCGATCAGTCCGACGAGGAAGTATTCCGCGTGAACATCCTACGAACAAGAACAGTACTGAACCTGGCGTCACGCGAAAGACAGAATACAAAGATCCTACTATATATAATCGGCTATGTCCGTGTGTGTGTCTGTGTGTGCGTCTGTCTGTCTGTCACGAAATTCATAGCGAGCGTCGCAGAAGAAGATAGGATGACAGCTGCAAGAAGTGATATACATGGCAGGACGGGAACACTTTTGGTGGGTGACAGAAGGTGATAGCATCTGATATGATTTGATAAGGGGCCTTAGACACCGAGGGACACCAGATTAGTAGTGTACGTTGCAGCGACCGTGGTACCTTGATTTCAGGAGTGACATACAAAGCAGCAACAGGGAACACATTTGGTATGTGACAAGAGGTCCCTGTTAACACCTGATAAGATTCGATAAGGGGCCTTAGACGCTGAGAGTCATCAAATTAGCAGCGCAGGTTGCAGCAGCTGCGGGGCCGTGATTTCAAGAAGTGATATACACGGAAGGATGGGAACATCTTTGGTGGGTGTCAGAAGGTGATAACACCTGATAAGATTCGATAAGGGGCTTGGAAGGGGAGGGTGGCCGAATTCGTGGCGCAAGTTGCAGCAGCTGCGAGACCGTGATTTCATGAAGTGATCCGATAAGAGACTCTAGACGCGGGTGTCACCAAATTCTTAGCGCAGGTTGCAGCGTCCGTGGGACCTTGATTTCAAGACGTGGTATAGGGGAAGGGAAGTGGACATGACTGGTGTGTGACAGAAGCTGATAACATCTGATAAGATTCGATAAGGGGCCTTAATGCGGAGGTCACCAACTTTGTAGGGCAGGTTGCAGGGTCTGTGGGATCTCGGTTCAAAGAAGTGGTATAGGGGAGGAGGGGGGGAGGGGGGAAACCCACTGACAGGTGACACTAAGTGAGAGCAACTGATAAGGGTTGAAAGCGTCATCATGCGGGAATCCGCAACACCGCTTACTGCCACATGCGATTGATATGATCCAGGTAGTTCAGGAGGATATGATTCAGGCTCGCAGTAGTTCGCACACAACTCACTCCTATGCTCCTATCGCCATCGACATCATGTACGGCCGCTAAAGCAACTGGATTTCAGAAGCATGGCGGTTGTTTACTCAGTTGCCATATACAGCAGCAACTGGCTTTACCACTATGACTATCTTTCATCAACAACCTGAGAGAGGACCATCTAAGCGTTAAACTGCTCGAATGCGGGAGTGCATTTGAAAAAAACAAACCTACAGTGGTGGAGAACGCATCAAGCGGTAGGATGCTTCAAAGGCTACTCTAACAGGTTGCTGAATTTTCTTGTGAGGGTCACGGAGATTTTTGGCACTAACTCCGAGAAAAGAATGGACAAAAGGATAGATTTCAGCGTTACATTGGGACAACGGTTACAATTCTACCATATATAATCGACTATGTCCGTGCGTGTGCGTCTGTCTCTTTGACACGAAATTCATAGCGCCGGTCCCAGTAGCAGCGAGATAATCTGGTTCCAAGAAGTGACGTGAGACGGTGTGACCGGGAACACTGTTGTTGGGTGATAGGAAGTGATATCAGTTAATAAAATCTGATAAGAGGGCTCAGAGGGGGAATCCCACCATATTCGTAATGTGCCCCACACCAAAAGCCAGGTGTTGATTCCAACATACATATAATGTAGAGCATGGGAAAGAAACATTATTGGTGGACGACAAGAATTGTCAGCTGCTGATAAGATTCGAGGGATGTTAAAAGGGTATAGTGAGTCCATCACGCGTCACAGCAACAGGGGGACGTTGGCTCCAAGATACGATGTAGGGTTTAGGAAAGGAACACTAGGTTGGTGACAACAACTGCCAGAATCTGATAAGATTGGATAAGGGGCGTCAGAAAGATAAGGCCACTGTTTCCATACCGTGGTCGCAGAGTCAGCGTTGGTTCCAGCAGGTGATATAGGGTGTGAAATCTGGTCAGGAATGTTGGGTGACAAAAAGCCATAACAACTGATAGGGACTGATAAGAGGCCTTGCGGTCATCGTTGTTCAAGGTGTTAGAGCTTTCGAAGTACCAAATTCCAAAGTTTTTGTGAACGGACGACGTGTGGTAAGTATTTGTACCAATTGATTAAATTTGATAAGAATCAATTTTCTTTTGATGCCGTTAGAATTTCGGAAGTAGCAAAGCACTGTATGTTGCATGATCCTCTAGCCTGATTCAACTTTAACTCATTGGTCGAGCTATTTTTAGTTATTTACATTTTGGTGCAAAATGCACTGTGACGGTTAGGTTATTTTGCACACTCTACCTCGCCCTACAGACTGCCTCACTCTATTCCTGCCCAGGCGGGCCCGGCGAAGCCGGGCCGTGACAAAGAAGGAGGTCCGACTGGTAGACACTATGACGTACCCACGAAAGTCTCCACGTCTCATGTTAGTCCAAGCACTGACAATTAAAAAACGACAAAACAGAACAAATCCTTACGGTACTTCTAAATAGCGGCTCTCAACACAGTTACATAAGGGAAGACACAGCAATCAGCCTAGGGCTTAGCTAAACAATCACCTAAACAGCACGACCTTTAGCCTTCGGAGGCCTCAAACAAACACAAACACTCCAGAAGTGCCGTATCGCGTAAAAATTATACCGGAAAATAAAACAAACGGTTACTGCGACCAGACCCCATCTCTGGACGCGGATGAAAATCACTACAGTAAAGAATCCCAGCTTGAACAACGTCTTCGTCAGCAGTCATCGGAAAGGAATGTCAAAGAGATTGAGGTCGACGTCCTCGCAATAGACAACTATTGGGATGTAGTCAAGTTCAACTCCAATCGTCAACTTCCATCAGGACTAGTAGAATCGAAGATAAACTCGGACCGGTACTATCGGGATGTCCAGTATTCCGCGTCAGCACGAAAAAGACCTCGTCTTTAACGAAAAATCCACAGGCAAACAACATCTACAGAACGAAATGGACTACTCAGTGCAACGCTTATTCAGTATTGAGCCCTTCGAAACGAATGAAGAAAGAGACGACATAACAAAGAGTATCACCTGTATCACCTGTGCTCCCGTTGATCATCGAGTTCCTCGAGCGGGCGCCAGTAACGTCTCCATTCGTCCCTGCAACGTGCAAGAGTTGCCCAATGAACTCTCTCAGCTCGAGGGACACGATGAACTTCATACCGTTCGTTCAGAGCTTTCACGAAGAAGTCTGACCATCGCGTTAGGCGGCGTGGGGGGCGTCGTCAATGCGGCCGATCAGGTCGCTCTGCTCGGTCCAGTCGTCGAACGCGCAAGTTCGCCGACTGTCTGAACCTTGCCGCGTTATCTTCGTCGTGGCGAAGTAGCTCCGACCCTCATGGTCGAACTCGCCACCTTTTTCGATGGCGCGTTGAATAACGCCGACCGCATGCTCATCCTGCTTTCGTAGAGTCCAAGTCTCTGAGGCGTACGTCAAGGCAGGAAGGACCGCGGAATCGAAGAGGTGGGCACGGAGCTTGGTGTTCCTCGTCCTCTTCGCTACTCCCTCGATGTTCTTGGAAGCCCCCCCCCAAGCCGCTCGCTTCCTCCTGCTCAGCTCTGGAGCTAGGTCATTCATCATATTGATTTCACGACCTAGGTACACATAGCTAGAGCATTCAGAGATGGTCGTTCCGTTGAGCGTGAATGGGGCATCAGATACCAATCCGTTTCTCATAACATCGTCTTCGTTAGATTCAGCCGTAGACCGATTCTTCCACACGCGCAGTCGAATTCAGCCAGCATTCGTTCCGCTTGCTCGATGTTTGGTGTTATCAAAACGATGTCGTCAGCAAAGCGGAGATGGTGTAGTTGCCGACCGTCGATCTTCACTCCCATGTCTTCCCATTCCAGTTGACGCATGACGTTCTCGAGAGAGGCGCTGAAGAGCTTGGGCGAGATGGTGTCGCCCTGTCGGACCCTCTCTTCACATCGATGATGATCTCCTTGTAGAATGGTGAGATCTTGGTCGTGAAGTTGCTGTAGAGCTCACGAAGAATCCTGATGTACTGAGTAGGAATACCCTGGTTGCCCAGGGCTTCGATAACCGCTTCTGTCTCAACGGAGTCGAAGGCCTTCTTCAAGTCGATGAACGTGAGACATAGCGGCATCTTGTACTCTCGCGATACTTCGATGAGCTTCGTTACCGTGTGGATGTGATCGATCGTGCTGAATCCTCTTCGAAACCCTGCTTGCTCGCATGGCTGTCCTTCGTCTAGTGTTCTTCCAATCCTGTTAAGGATGACTCGTGTGAAGAGTTTGCAGACTAAGCAGACAGCAGGCAGATTGGGCGATAAATGCCAATGTCGTACAGGTCTCCCTTCTTGTACAGCAACACAGTCTTGCTGGTTTCATGACGTGGGTACCTTCCGACAGGTAGCGCGTGAAGAGTCGAGCCAGAGTTTGACGAGAACTGGCGGAAGATTCTTCAGATGTTCGGGTCTGATCCTGTCGGGACCGGGTGCCGTACGATTCTTCACCGACGAGATGGCGTGTCGGACTTCGGAAGAGAGAACTGCAGGAACGACATATCCATCCTGCTCCAAGCGGTATGGTTGCAGGTGGACGTGGCTGTCAAAGAGATCCGAGTAGAAGTCGTGGATGACCTTCTCCATTGCCCTTCTGGATGCGGTGATTGTTCCATCCGGACGTCGGAGGGCGGTTGGATGCTGTCTTACAGTTGGCGAAGTCGCGGCGGGCGTTGCGTATGCTCTTCCCAGCCTATGCGGCTTCCACCAGTACTGCTGCTCTTCTCTCCTTGAGGTCTTCCTTTATCGACGGTGACCTTAAAGAAGGTATGATCTTCCTTGTAGAACTTCTCCAATTCCATATAGAACGCTTCGAGCTCATCCTCGTCGTAGCTTGATGTTGGTGCGTAGGCGACGAAGATTGTCAAAGCTGGAGTTGAACCACATCTTCTCAATCGCAAACGTCCTCTGCGATCGAGGAACAGTTCTTCTCCAGTCTCGTATACGGCGTGTAGCGGGCGATGCCTCCTCGTCTCGGTCAGTCCGATGACGTCGTACTTGATCTTCCTGGCTTGCAACATCAGATCTTCGATGTGAGCTTCCGATGCAAGCGTCCGTGCGTACAGATCGTCATCCTAGTCCTGGGCGACTCTCCGTTGGCCCTGTGATTTTAGCAGCCTCGCCCGAGCGGTCCCAGCCGACGTCGCCCTGTCGGTGGTTCCCTCAGGTTCAGGGGAATGAGGCCCATGATTGTTACTGTTTTCGGCGAGAAGAAATTTGACCACGCGTAGCTCGCCAGGCCCTGACGTAGGCACCCTCCGCATTGGTACATTTGGAACAGTCCAAAACCGTTCACCCCCACGCCACGATGAGGCTGCGGATAGGATTTGTGGGGGAACAAAGAGTATAATTCACCAGTACTACGACACAGTACAAGTCAGAGACGGCCTCATACACGTCCAGTTCCACTGGAAAGCAACCCACCTCTCGCCTACAACAAGGCCCTTGCAGTACGCAGAGACTGGAAAATCAGTACAACAAGTCACGCCACAACCCTAAAGTATGGGACGAATTGCAAGACCTTGGAACAACGAATCTATTCGGGAATAATCGTAAAGGCGAGTATGTAGTCCAGGGAAAATAGGTGTATTACATTCTCCACCAAGCCGTATTCAACGAAGACAATTCCATAATTCAGCAAAGACAGCACGGCAACAAAACTACGAATCGTCTTCGATGCATCAAGCCGCATGAAGGGAGTACCGAGCTTGAACGACCGTGCCCATCAAGGACGAACGCTACTACCGGATTTATGCGGTACACTGCTAAGAGCCCGTCTAAGCACCAATTCTAAGAATAGCAGACGTGGAGAAAGCATTTCACCAAATACGACTACAAGAAGACCAGCGAGATGCGACGAGATTCCTTTGGCTCAAAGACACCACCAAAGGACCAACTAGAAACAACATACGCATCTTACGATTCACACGTATCCCGCTTGGAGTAAACGCCTCACCATTCTTACTCAGCATGGCCATAAAATATGCACTCGAACGGCAAGGGAGCAAGTAGTTTCTTGTTTTCTTCTTGAACTGTACACGAGGTTATCAACGATCTTTATTAGTGGCTGACGTTTCGGTGAGTTCACCTTCTTCGGAGCCTGAAAGGGTGGAAGTCAATTTATGATCTATTCGACCAAATGCCTTACTACCCCACAGGCAAAGGGAAAGATTTACTACAAGAGGAAATCCTTTGCAAATACCTATGTCGACAATGTTTCAATCGGCGCCAAAAGAGTCGAGGAAGGTATTCGAAAACGAACTCAATGCAAGGATACATTCTCCACGATGGGCATGAACCTTCGCGAATTCATGTCCAACAGCGACGACGTAGTCAAGTTCATCTCACCTTTTGTTACTAAATTCTTGTCACAAGGGTATTACTATATACTGGTTTTCTTGAGTTGCTTTGCGTGTTGTTATCCTTACATTCTATAAAGCGTGAACTTTGTGTGGTCGATTTTGTCGGTCTGTATAGTAATGGTAATTGTATAATTGTCCGTCCGCAAAATGCTTCACGGGTTCGAGTCCGCGGTAGGAGAAAACGACCGCTACAAACCGGTAACTGATTGGTGCGGATGTATCGATCCAATGTTTTGATTGTGATAACAGCCTCCGCTATATAAGACGACCATTCGGTAAAAAAGCACAGCTCCGAGCCATTGGCAGCAAGCTGTTGCATGGCAGCTGGACGTGGTGCGCGTGCGGGGTACAATATGGGGAGGAGCGGAGGGGGGGGGCCAAATGCCCACCCCTCCCTTCTGCTGGCTTCCTGTGCACGTGGTCAGCCAGACCTGAGCATGTGCAAGAGAAGGAAGCAGAGGGGCGGTCCGACTGGAACACTGGGGCGTTTTTTCAAGGTATGATATAGGTTATGGCACAGGAATATGTGGGTGACAAGAACTGCTAGCCGCTGATAAGGGAAGTTAGAATGGAAAAGACAACATACTCATAACGCGGTTCACAGCATCAGTTAGGCGTTGATTTCTGCAAATGATATCAAGGGGAAGGTGAAGGCGACGGCGGGTGACAGGAAATGATAACAGCTGATAGGGCCTGGTAGAGAACGATGCAGTTGTTGTTCAATCAAATGCTGGAGCCTCTACACAGCCGATTATGGAGTTTTAGTGATAGCGACATTGATGACGGTGTGACAAGCAATTTATCAATTGATAAGTAAAGATAAGGGGACATTCTCACGACATCTCTGACCACTACACTGCCAAAAAAGCCTCTCAGTAAGCGAAATTTTCCCACAGCCATCACTCCTCTGATAGCACTAGAAAATGTACTCATCCCACTAGGGGGGTATATACTTCGCCTGAACAGGAAGTTTGGAAAAATCAAAAACTCCAATATTGGAATACACTTTATGTGT
>MU912496.1:11270-31241 GCA_036418165.1 Cooperia oncophora
CCTGGCGTCACGCGAAAGACAGAATACAAAGATCCTACTATATATAATCGGCTATGTCCGTGTGTGTCTGTGTGTGCGTCTGTCTGTCTGTCACGAAATTCATAGCGAGCGTCGCAGAAAAGATAGGATGACAGTTCCAAGAAGTGATATACATGGCAGGACGGGAACACTTTTGGTGGGTGACAGGAGGTGATAACACCTGATATGATTTGATAAGGGGCCTTAGACGCCGAGGACACCAGATTAGTAGCGCAGGTTGCAGCGACCGTGGTACCTTGATTTCAAGGAGTGATATACAAGGCAGGACGGGAACACTTTTGGTGGGTGACAGGAGGTGATAACACCTGATAAGATTCGATAAGGGGCCTTAGACGCTGAGAGTCATCAAATTAGTAGCGCAGGTTGCAGCAGCTGCGGGGCCGTGATTTCAAGAAGTGATATACACGGAAGGATGGGAACATCTTTGGTGGGTGGCAGAAGGTGATAACACTGATAAGATTCGATAAGGGGCTTGGAAGGGGAGGGTGACCGAATTCGTGGCGCAAGTTGCAGCAGCTGCGAGACCGTGATTTCATGAAGTGATATACACGGTAGGGTGGTGGCTGACAGAAGCTGATAACATCTGATAAGATCCGATAAGGGACTTTAGACGCGGGTGTCACCAAATTCTTAGCGCAGGTTGCAGCGACCCGTGGGACCTTGATTTCAAGATGTGGTATAGGGGAAGGGAAGTGGACATGATTGGTGTGTGACAGAAGCTGATAACATCTGATAAGATTCGATAAGGGGCCTTAGATGCGGAGGGTCACCAACTTTGTAGGGCAGGTTGCAGGGTCTGTAGGGATCTTCAAAGAAGTGGTATAGGGGGAGGGGGAAACCCACTGACGGTGACACTAAGTGACAGCAACTGATAAGGGTTGAAAGCGTCATCATGCGGGAATCCGCAACACCGCTTACTGCCAATGCGATTGATATGATCCAGATAGTTCAGGATATGATTCAGGCTCGCAGTAGTTCGCACACAACTCACTCCTATGCTCCTATCGCTATCGACATCATGTACGGCCGCTAAAGCAACTGGATTTCAGAAGCATGGCGGTTGTTTACTCAGTTGCCATGAACAGCAGCAACTGGCTTTATCACTATGACTATCTTTCATCAACAACCTGAGAGAGGACCATTCTAAGCGTTAAACTGCCCGAATGCGGGAGTGCATTCCAAAAAAAGAAACCTACAGTGGTGGAGAACGCATCAAGCGGTAGGATGCTTCAAAGGCTGCTCTAACAGGTTGCTGAATTTTCGTGTGAGGGTTATGGAGATTTTTGGTACTAACTCCGAGAAAAGAATGGACAAAAGGATAGATTTCAGCGTTACATTGGGACAACGGTTACAATTCTACCATATATAATCGACTATGTCCGTGCGTGTGCGTCTGTCTCTTTGACACGAAATTCATAGCGCCGGTCCCAGTAGCAGCGAGATATTGGTTCCAAGAAGTGACGTAGAGGGTGTGACGGGAACACTATTGGTGGTGATAGGAAGTGATATCAGTTGATAAATCTGATAAGAGGGCTCAGAGGGGAATCCCACCATATTCGTAACCAGTCGGATTACTCGGCTGTCGCCGGGTGCTCCTCCTTCACACGGCCCGGCTTCGCCGGGCCGGCCTGGCTTCGCCAGGCACTCTTTCTTTAGGCGAGGTAGAGTGTGCAAAATACGCCAAACCGTCACAGTTCATTTTCCAGCAAAATGTAGAAAAATAGTTGAAAATAGCTCGAGCAATGGGTTAAAGTTGGATCAGCGAGTCGAATGAAGTTGAACCGGCGCTATGATATTCGTGTCAAAGAGTTAGACGCACACGCACGGACATAGCCGATTATATATGGTAGGATTGTAACCGTTGTCCCAATGTAGCGCTGAAATCTATCCTTTGGTCCACTCTTTTCTCGGAGTTAGTACCAAAAATCTCCATAACCCTCACACGAAAATTCAGCAACCTGTTAGAGTAGCCTTTGAAGCATCCTACCGCTTGATGCGTTCTCCACCACTGTACGTTTCTTTTTCACTCCCGCATTCGGGCAGTTTAACGCTTAGAATGGTCCTCTCTCAGATTGTTGATGAAAGATAGTCATAGTGATAAAGCCAGTTGCTGCAGTTCATGCCAACTGAGTAAACAACCGCCATGCTTCTGAACTCCAGTTGCTTTAGCGGCCGTACATGATGTCAATAACGATAAAGCCCAGGAGTGAGTTGTGTGCGAACTACTGGGAGCCTGATACCTGGATCATATCAATCGCATAGTGGATGTAAGCGGTGTTGCGGATTTCCGCATGATGAGGTTTTCATTTCTTATCAGTCACTTCGTCTCACCCGTCAGTGGGTGTCCGCCCCTCCCCCTATACCACTTCTTGGAGCCAAGGTCCCACAGACCCTGCAACCTGCCCTACGAATTTGGTGGCCCTCCGCATCTAAGGTCCCTTATCAAATCTTATCATATGTTATTAGATTTTGTCACCCACCCCGTCCCTCCTGTGAACCACGGTCTCAATTCACTGCAGCCGATGTTAGGAATTGGGTGACCCTCCGCGTCTAAGGTCCCCTTATCAAATCTTATCAGGTGTTATCAGCTTCTGTCACACCAATCATGTCCACCCCCTTTCCCCTACACCACTTCTCGAAATCAATGTCCCACGGTTGCTGCAACCTGCGCTAAGAATTTGGTGACACCCGCGTCTAGGGTCCCTTATCGGATCTTATCAGATGTTATCAGCTCCTGTCAGCCCCCCATCTACGGCATATCACTGCTTGAAACCAAGGTCCCGCAGCTGCTGCAACTTGCCACGAATTCGGTCACCCTCCCCTTCTAAGGCCCCTTATCGAATCTTATCAAGTGTTATCACCTCCTGTCACCCACCAAAAGTGTTCCTGTCCCAACCCCTATATCATATCTTGGAATTAACTTCCTAACGCTACTCGGGCGCTATGAATTTCGTGACACACACACACACACACACACACACAGACAATGTGCCCCACACCAAAAGCCAGGTGTTGATTCCAACATACATATAATGTATGGCATGGGAAAGAAACATTATTGGTGGACGACAAGAATTGTCAGCTGCTGATAAGATTCGAGGGATGTTAAAAGGTATAGATGAGTCATCACGCGTCACAGCCAACAGGGGACGATTGGCTCAAGGATACGAATTGTAGCGGTTTAGGAGAGGAACACTAGATGGGTGACACAACTGCCAGATTGGATAAGGGGCGTCAGAAAGATAAGGCCACTGTTTCCATACCGTGGGTCGCAGAGTCAGCGTTGGTTCCAGCAGGTGATATAGGGGGTGAAATGGGGTCAGGAACGGTGGGTGACAAAAAGCCATAACAACTGATAGGGACTGATAAGAGGCCTTGCGGTCATCGTTGTTCAAGGTGTTAGAGCTTTCGAAGTACCAAATTCCAAAGTTTTTGTGAACGGACGACGTGTGGTAAGTAATCATACCAATTGATTAAATTTGATGAGAATCAATTCAATTTTCTTTTGATGTCGTTAGAATTTCGGAAGTAGCAAAGCACTGTATGTTGCATGATCCTCTAGCCTGATTCAACTTTAACCCATTGCTCGAGCTATTTTCAGTTATTTTTCTACATTTTGACTGTGACGGTTAGGCGCATTTTGCACACTCTACCTCGCCCTACAGATTGCCTCACTCTATTCCTGCCCAGGCGGGCCCGGCGAAGCCGGGCCGTGACAAAGAAGGAGGTCCGACTGGTAGACAGTATGACGAACCCACGAAAGTCTCCACGTCTCATGTTAGTCCAAGCACTGACAATTAAAAAACGACAAAACAGAACAAATCCTTACGGTACTTCTAAATAGCGGCTCTCAACACAGTTACATAAGGGAAGATACAGCAATCAGCCTAGGGCTTAAGCTAAACAATCCACCTAACACCACGACCTTAGCCTTCGGAGGCCACTTCAAACTAACACAAACACTCAGAAGTCGTATCGCGTAGAAATTATACTGGAAAATAAAACAAACGGTACTGCGACCAGACCCCATCTCTGGACGCGGATGAATATCACTACAGTACCAAATTCCAGCTTGAACAACGTCTTCGTCAGCAGTCATCGGAAAGGAATGTCAAAGAGATTGAGGTCGACGTCCTCGCAATAGACAACTATTGGGATGTAGTCAAGTTTAACTCCAATCGTCAACTTCCATCAGGACTAGTAGAATCGAAGATAAACTCGGACCGCTACTATCGGGATGTCCAGTATTCGCGTCATCACGAAAAAGCCTCGTCTTTAACGAAAAATCCACAGGCAAACAACATCTACAGAACGAAATGGACTACTCAGTGCAACGCTTATTCAGTATTGAGCCCTTCGAAACGAATGAAGAAAGAGACGACATAACAAAGAGTATCACCTGTATCACCTGTGCTCCCGTTGATCATCGAGTTCCTCGAGCGGGCGCCAGTAACGTCTCCATTCGTCCCTGCAACGTGCAAGAGTTGCCCAATGAACTCTCTCAGCTCGAGGGACACGATGAACTTCATACCATTCGTTCAGAGCTTTCACGAAGAAGTCTGACCATCGCGTAGGCGGTCGTCCAGGCGTTCGCTTGACATCCCGTGGAATCCAGTCGGTGACTGCTCTGGTCCAGCGGTCGTCCTCGAAACGCATGACGTGTCCGGCCCACCTGATCTTCGAAACCTTGGCAAATGCGGCGGCGTCTCTGATCTTCGATCGTTGGCGGAGTGCGGAGCTCCGGATTCCCTCTCTCACTTGCGTGTAGCGGGAAACTCCGAGCATCGCCCTTTCGATGGCGCGTTGAATAACGCCGACCGCATGCTCATCCTGCTTTCGTAGAGTCCAAGTCTCTGAGGCGTACGTCAAGGCAGGAAGGACCGCGGAATCGAAGAGGTGGGCACGGAGCTTGGTGTTCTTCGTCTTCTTCGCTACTCCCTCGATGTTCTTGAAGGCTCCCAAGCCGCTCGCTTCCTCCTGCTCAGCTCTGGAGCTAGGTCATTCATCATATTGATTTCACGACCTAGGTACACATAGCTAGAGCATTCAGAGATGGTCGTTCCGTTGAGCGTGAATGGGGCATCAGATACCAATCCGTTTCTCATGAACATCGTCTTCGTTAGATTCAGCCGTAGACCGATTTTTCACGCGCAGTCGAATTCAGCCAGCATTCGTTCCGCTTGCTCGATGTTTGGTGTTATCAAAACGATGTCGTCAGCAAAGCGGAGATGGTGTAGTTGCCGACCGTCGATCTTCACTCCCATGTCTTCCCATTCCAGTTGACGCATGACGTTCTCGAGAGAGGCGCTGAAGAGCTTGGGCGAGATGGTGTCGCCCTGTCGGACCCCTCTCTTCACATCAATGATGATCTCCTTGTAGAATGGTGAAATCTTGGTCGTGAAGTTGCTGTAGAGCTCACGAAGAATCCTGATGTACTGAGTAGGAATACCCTGGTTGCCCAGGGCTTCGATAACCGCTTCTGTCTCAACGGAGTCGAAGGCTTTCTTCAAGTCGATGAACGTGAGACATAGCGGCATCTTGTACTCTCGCGATACTTCGATGAGCTTCGTTACCGTGTGGATGTGATCGATCGTGCTGAATCCTCTTCGAAACCCTGCTTGCTCGCATGGCTGTCCTTCGTCTAGTGTTCTGCCAATCCTGTTCAGGATGACTCGTGTGAAGAGTTTGTAGACTACAGACAGCAGATTGGGCGATAATTGCCAATGTCGTACAGGTCTCCCTTCTTGTACAGCAACACAGTCTTGCTGGTTTTCCACGAGGTGGGTACCTTGCATTCCGACAGGTAGCGCGTGAAGAGTCGAGCCAGAGTTTTGACGAGAACTGGCGGAAGATTCTTCAGATGTTCGGGTCTGATCCTGTCGGGACCGGGTGCCGTACGATTCTTCACCGACGAGATGGCGTGTCGGACTTCGGAAGAGAGAACTGCAGGAACGACATATCCATCCTGCTCCAAGCGGTATGGTTGCAGGTGGACGTGGCTGTCAAAGAGATCCGAGTAGAAGTCGTGGATGACCTTCTCCATTGCCCTTCTGGATGCGGTGATTGTTCCATCCGGACGTCGGAGGGCGGTCATCTTGGTCTTACAGTTGGCGAAGTCGCGGCGGGCGTTGCGTATGCTCTTCCCAGCCTCTGCGGCTTCCACCAGTACTGCTGCTCTTCTCTCCTTGAGGTCTTCCTTTATCGATGGTGACCTTGGAGAAGGTATGATCTTCCTTGTAATTTTCTCCAATTCCATATAGAACGCTTCGAGCTCATCCTCGTCGTAGCTTGATGTTGGTGCGTAGGCGACGAAGATTGTCAAAGCTGGAGTTGAACCACATCTTCTCAATCGCAAACGTCCGATTCGGGTCGTCAGACTTTCGTACGAATCGATGTTCATGGCCAAGTGCGTGTTGACGAGGACGCCCACACCGCCAACGCCTCTGCTGTCGCATGTTCCGAGGAACAGTTCTTCTCCAGTCTCGTATACGGCGTGTAGCGGCGATGCCTCCTCGTCTCGGTCAGTCCGATGACGTCGTACTTGATCTTCCTGGCTTGCAACATCAGATCTTCGATGTGAGCTTCCGATGCAAGCGTTGAAAGTACAGATCGTCATCCTAGTCCTGGGCGACTTAAATCTCCGTTGGCCCTGTGATTTTAGCAGCCTCGCCCGAGCGGTCCCAGCCGACGTCGCCCTGTCGGTGGTTCCCTCAGGTTCAGGGGAATGAGGCCCATATTGTTACTGTTTTCGGCGAAGAAATTTGACCACGCGTAGCTCGCCAGGCTCTGACGTGGCACCCTCCGCATTGGTACGTTTTGGAACAGTCCAAAACCGTTCACCCCCACGCCACGATGAGGCTGCGGATAGGATTTGTGGGGGAACAAAGAGTATAATTCACCAGTACTACGACACAGTACAAGTCAGAGACGGCCTCATACACGTCCAGTTCCACTGGAAAGCAACCTACCTCTCGCCAACAACAAGGCCCTTGCAGTACGCAGACTGGAAAATCAGTACAACAAGTCACGCCACAACCCTAAAGTATGGGACGAATTGCAAGACCTTGGAACAACGAATCTATTCGGGAATAATCGTAAAGGCGAGTATGTAGTCCAGGGAAAATAGGTGTATTACATTCCCCACTAAGCCGTATTCAAAGAAGACAGCACAACAACAAAACTACGAATTGTCTTCGATGCGTCAAGTCACATGAAAGGAGTCCCCAGTCTGAACGACTGCGTCCATCAAGGACCAACGTTACTACCAGACCTGTGCGGAACGCTACTAAGAGCCCGTCTAACACCAATACTAATAATAGCAGACGTGGAGAAAGCATTTCACCAAATACGACTACAAGAAGACCAACGAGATGCGACGAGATTCCTTTGGCTCAAAGACACCACCAAAGGACCAACTAGAAACAACATACGCATCTTACGATTCACACGTATCCCATTTGGAGTAAATGCCTCACCATTTTTACTCAGTATGTCCATAAAATATGCACTTGAACGCAAAGGGAGAGTAGTTGTTTCTTCTTGAACTGTACACGAGGTTATCAACGATCTTTATTAGTGGCTGACGTTTCGGTGAGTTCACCTTCTTCGGAGCCTGAAAGGGTGGAAGTCAATTTATGATCTATTCGACCAAATGCCTTGCTACCCCACAGGCAAAGGGAAAGATTTACTACAAGAGGAAATCTTTGCAAATACCTACGTCGACAATGTTTTAATCGGCGCCAAAACAGTCGAGGAAGGTATTCGAAAACGAACTCAATGCAAGGATACATTCTCCACGATGGGCATGAACCTTCGCGAATTCATGTCCAACAGCGACGACGTAGTCAAGTTCATCTCACCTTTTGTTACTAAATTCATTATCACACCGGTATACTATATCACTGGATTTTCTTGAGTGCTTTGCCGTGTTATTATCCTTACATTCTATAAACCAGTAACTTTGTGTGTCGGTTTGTCGGTCTGTATGTATGTATGTATGTATGTCTGTCCGTCCGCAAAATGCTTCACGGGTTCGAGTTCGCTGGAGGAGAAAACGACCGCTAGGCAAACCGGTAACCGATTGGTGCGGATGTATCAATCCAATGTTTTGATTGTGATAACAGCCTCCGCTATATAAGACAACCATTCGGTACACTCCGAGCCATTGCACGAGCTGCTGGCGTGGCAGCTGGACGTGTGCTCGTGCGGGGGCAGGGTGGGGTGGAGCCGAGGGGGGGGGGACGCCCAGTGCCCTCCCCCTCCCTCCGCTCCTCCCCATCCTGGCGCCAAATGCCCTCCCCCTCCCTCTGCTTCCTTCCCCTGCGCGTGCTCAGCCCGATCTGAGCATGCGCAAGAGAAGGAAGCAGAGGGACGGTCCGACTGGAACACTGGGGCGTTTTTTCAAGGTATGATATAGGTTATGGCACAGGAATATGTGGGTGACAAGAACTGCTAGCCGCTGATAAAGGGAGTTAGAGTGGAAAGGACAACATACTCATAACGCGGGACACAGCATCATAGGCGTTGATTTCAGCAAATGATAGGGGAAGGCGACGGCGGGTGACAGGAAATGATAACAGCTGATAGGGCCTGATAGAGAACGATGCAGTTGTTGTTCAATCAAATGCTGGAGCCTCTACACCACGAAATTATGGAGTTTTAGTGATAGCGACATTGATGACGGGTGACAAGCAATTTTATCAATTGATAAGTAAAGATAAGGGGACATTCTCACGACATCTCTGACCACTACACTGCCAAAAAAGCCTCTCAGTAAGCGAAATTTTCCTCCAGCCATCACTCCTCTGATAGCACTAGAAAATGTACTCATCCCACTAGGGGGGTATATACTTCGCCTGAAACAGGAAGTTTGGAAAAATCAAAAACTCCAATATTGGAACACACTTTATGCGTTCAGTGAGTATTTGACTATTTTTTTGCTTAACTTTTAATCACTGATGAGAACGAATAATGAAGTAGTCTGTAAGATATTCAACGAGCGCAGCCCAAATATTGGCATCTGCAGTCATTCATGCAACCTTAGCAGGTGGATTGCATGTTAATGGCAAGTTATCGCTCATCGTTGGCGTTGTGATGCAGGTAATAAAAACGGAATTTGTTCATCTACTGTGCAACTCATATTGATATTGCGCTCATGGCCGACTGTACTTCCTATCTATTTCTACGATCTACGTATAGAATGGGCGTTATGGCCGAAACCAGCACGCCTTCCGCAAATATCAGGGTGGACTGAGGGTGCAGATTTCGCTAGGTTACTCTGTCTATTATGATTCGACCACTACCGCGCAATATGAGCAGCTCAGGCAATTAACAAATTCCATTCCCGTTATGATGTGCGCCTGGCGAAGCCAGGTGAGCCCGGCGAAGCCGGGCTTAAGGGAAGGAGGAGAGCTCGGCGTCAGCCGGGCGCTCTGACTGGTGTTGTTACTAATCCGATTACCTCAACATTCTAGTTTCGTTATTAAAAAGTGCATTTTATCCCTAGTTCAAATAAGTGCAAGAAGCCTTGATAATAGTAGTGCTAGTTGACCATAGGTGTCGAGCCCCCTCTCTAATCTGAGCTACAAGACCGAGCTTTTTACTTTTCTCCTTTGGCGTCAAGCCAGGTTTGGGCAGCCCACAGTGCGCTCGGCCTGCAGTCGGGGGGCTCAGGCTTAGGCCCAATGAGGGATTCTTTTGGGGCGGGAGTGTCGCGAATCGCGAGGATCGCTCCCGAGGGAAATCCCTCAGGGTGCGCCGGTGCTCACGTGTAACCGCCGCAATGACCAACTACGACCTACCCGTGATCGTGCGCAACGCACGACGCCATATCGATGGCACCATCACGGCCTTCCGGGTTAGTTCATATCATTGTCTATCCGTACGACTATTGTCTTACGACTATTCCATATTTCGGCGGCGGACACGTGCGGCTTATGCCCTTAGAAGTGTATATGAGACTAGTCAAATCATCCTTGGTCTGCTAGCTGGTTACGGGCGTTGGCCCGACGTGAGTCTTGTTTACAATACGTCGTGTTTTCCTACTACTCCATCGTTCATTACTGAGTTACTGATACGAGCAATATGTCACGGTGTTCAATGCTCAGGATAGAGAGTTCTACCTAGAGATGGGCCACGGTAGTAGGGCTGGTGCATCGATCCCCTTGGGAACCCAATGTGTGGCCTGCGAGCGGACACCGATCCGCAACAGACCAGCTCCAGCAATCTCATGTGCTTGCTAGGATGGCAGTCATCGAGGAATCGTGGAGTCGTTGAGTGCGAAGTAGTTAAGATTGTAATGAAATGGTCTGTCGGTCACAATTTTTCCAATTCGCATGTTGATGACACGATGTCCATTTGGGGGCGGTGATATTGAGACATTGTGCTGAATACCAGTTCTCAAAAGTATCCCATGCTAATGAGAATATTCAGAGTCGTTTGTATAATCCTAGAGCTTTTGTCGTGACTGTCATCGCGTATGCAGGCATACTTCAACTCTTTTTTGAGGACGGGTATGGCTTTAACACGATGAAATTTGAATTTCGCGAATACCAGATAGAGAACCGCGCGGTGTTGGATAGCAGATAATGCACCCTGGAAGGTCTCTAAAAGAATTTTATTTTATTTTATCGAAGATGAACGTTCACGCCCTCCAGCTAGCAACGTAAGATGGTGACGCACCTGTATCCAGAAAAGTGATGGCAATTCAGTCTACTCAATGAGTGCTTAAGCTCGTCGATTAGATTGGAGAGTTGAACTTCTGCGCAAATCAGTATTTGTTCGAGCAGACGTTGCTGCTCAACCGTATTGCGAAGAGTGGTGGCTGAATCGGCTGCTGTCGTGGCATCTAGCGTAGCAATGGTTTGCTCGTTGAAGTGCTCGTGTTCTCCTTTCTGAGACGGTCGGTTCCTCTCTTACCACCATTCACATCTGCTCTTCGTTGACGAATAGACATGATAGTCAAAAGGAATTTTCTCACAGAGTTAGCATGTTACCAATTACTATGTATGTATCAGAGCGAAATTGCAGAGCTGTTAGTGCTTACCAGCGAGGTCACGTGACGACAGGTTCGCTAGCTTCTTGTAGAACAAATTCCTTGTTGTGCTTATGTCTTCGAAATGAATCTAAGAAAGTCGGTGGCGATGTGTTAGTTAGCCGATGTGATTGTCAGTCCCTGTATGCACTGAAGCTCCTCCTCTCAGTGACGATGCGGAAAACAGAATGGCATCTCAATGTTCGGTTTGCCTCCAGTAAGCATCGTGAAGCGTTCCAAGAGTTCATGGAATTCCAGAAGAACTTCATCCAAAAAAAAATCCAGGAAAACTTGCCGAAAAGATAATCATCCACGAAGTTGGACATTTGGTTGCAGACTCTATTTGCAACCCGTTGGCTTAGTACAAAAAGCGGCATTGTTCGTCTTACGAACTCCTGTTCAAGGTAATCAAACTCAGAATCCATCCCTTCAAGCAATGTTACTGCATGATGAGGATTACTGCGTTAGTCTCCGAATTTTTCGGTGTACGCCATGAAAATGGCCTCCTCTATGGGACTGGGAGAAATAATGGCCTGCGTGACTGATGAAGGATTTCGGGCCATTGTGGTCACGCAGGAGGTAGAAGAGAACAACTAGACGGACTCTTTCACAAAAATCGGGAGATCCTCGGAGGTAAGATTGTTGAGTTATTAGTTGTCGAGGCCCCGTTCACCGTTGTTGAACATACCGTAGACATCAGCAACACATCAGGCACTTCAGCGAGTGCCTTTCCAAAAGGACGTCGTATTGCGCCAAATTTGCCCATTGTTATGTGAAGATGCGAGACATGCGACATAGAACGCTGTAAGTGCTCAACCAATGAGGAGGACCGCTGCCGATGCTGACAAAGCGGCGTAGAATGCTTTGTAATGCTGAGATGACTACGGAGAACGCTACCGATGCAGGCCTAGCAATCACAAGCTTGTATGGGTGGTCGCTTAGTCATATCGAGATAAAGGATTTATCTCATGGTCCATATCCAGTGCTGTGAACATTGAGGGCTTCCATATGGTTACTGTTCACGTCATAAAGAGCGTGCCCAACCCGATAGTATACTCTCATTCTGCGATCCGTTATATAAAGACCAGAAACCTAAGCTTTGCCTATGTTGTGGAAGGTAATTCCCTTAAATTGGGACTGATGCAGAAGCTCCGAAAAAAAATATTCCGACCAGATGAACAGGGAATGGGAGGGGTGCCCCTGCACCTACGAAACGTAGTGCATTCAGTCAGAATTAGAGGAAAACAGAGACCGGAAGTTTGGGTGAGCTCTGACTTCTTGGTGTCATGTAAAATTCAGCGGTGAAATGTGATAGTAGATGAAGGATCGAATCTGGGACTTTCGAAGAGGTTATTCAATAAAAATCTTAGCATTTTGCTGCGCTAAACAGCTTTTGGAGCACTCTTCCCTTGGGCGCTTTAGATTGCGCAAAAATGTGCCAAACAATGACAGCTATTTTCGAATGAAATGTAGAAAAATGTAGAAAATAAGTCGAAAATGGCTCAACATCAGTCGTTATCTTCCAAACCTGGTCCCTCTTGCTAATTACCGATTTTCACACGTGAGAAAGTTGCACATCTCAATAAGGACCGCAGTTGCGACATCATATGTGTAAGACTGAATAAGCCCGGATGAGCAGTGTAACATAGGCGCCTTAAGCTCGAGAGAGGCTCATTTGCAGGGTCATGGGCAGCACTGGAATGTTAAACTTCACATTTGCACATGCCGAAGTGAGCTCACAAGGGAATTTTGAATGTTACCACCGACAGGAGGTGCCCTCTCCAAATTGTTGGTTTCTCTCCTTGTTTGTTTTTTATGTGCGACCGTTTTGGGCGCACTGTATGTCTCCTCCCCCACACCTCCCCGCTCAACATCAACGCTTGCATACGATATTTCTACCAGATTATTCTACCAGTTTGGCTGACGCGCACTACTGCGCGCATGGTTCAGTCTGTGGTCCTGATCAATGACAGGATTTCTGTGCTGACCCCTAACACTTGGCCTAATTCCCATGTTTCAAAATTCGGCCCATTTCATCATATTTCCATATTTCTCCTCTTTAATGAGCGAATTGCCAATGTGCTTATCAGATTTCTAAAACACAGATCATTCGTTGGCAATAGAACGGCTTAGCGGTTGAAAGGTAACAATATCGAAATCATAGTGAAATGTGCTTACATCATAATACTTCCGTTGAGCAGCTTTCACATATCCGTCTGTTGGTGGCTCCTTATCATTCCCCACTGGCGAACAACTTTGAGCTTTTACTTTTTGTCGAAACTCGAGAGTTTAGCGGTCGAATCAATTCCGACTATAACACCTAAGGATAGAAACAGAGCCTTTGCTCATTGTTTCCACGACGCACGGTGGTCAAAATCAGTCGCAAGCGGAGTATAAGCTGCGAGCAGATACTGACCTTGCCGGACACCATATCCCAACTTCTCTCCCACCACCATCCCTAACCACCTCTGAAGTGCTTACTGGAAGAAGTTCCAAATTGTGCTACAACTCGTGCACTAAATTTTGTGGCTTCGTCACTCGATATTAGAAAGTCATTTCCAGAAGGTATCGTAGGTAGTGTGACGGGAATACTATTGGTGTAGTGGTATGAGATCGAAGGCTTCCGAAGGGGAGGTCACCATAGTCATAACGACAGCATCAACTTGCTCTCGATTCCAAGATATGATATAGGGTATGGCCAAGAACATCATTAGTGGGTCACAAGAACTGTAAGCTGCTGATAAGATTCGATAAGGGGCGTTAGAAAGGTGAGGTCATCGTATTCACAGCGCAGGTCACAGCATCAGCGAGGCGTACTTTGCAGCAAGTGATATAGAGGATGAGGTGGTGACATCATTCTTGGGTGACTCGGAGCGATAACTACCAAAAGTGGGGACTTCCTGTCAGTGGCAACATTCGAGCTCTCTGTGCGACACACACTTTGACATGTACAAGCAATGTGAAGTTCTCCTTTTCAGTGCCACCCATGACTCTGCAGTTATGCCTCTTCCGGGTGTTAAGGACTCATCTGGACTAATTCATCTTTACCATTCTGATGTCGCAACTGCGGTCCTTACTGAAAGTTTGTAGTAAACCACAGGGACCATTGTTGGTAGATAACGACTGCTGTTGACTGATTTTCAACTCATTTCGCTGCATTTTGATAGATAAAAATAACTGCCACCGTTCAGCACATTTAGCGCATTTTACCCCGCCCAAGATAAGAAAGCGGTCGGGCGAAGAAGGGCCATGAAACTGAAGGAGGAAACCTCTTGGCAGCAGGGTGATATGACTGGCTTGCTATCATAAAAACTGTGGCTAAAAGAAAGACTTCACACGCTAAGCGTCTAATACTGGTCAGCATTGGTAGGAAAATGGATCACACTTATCTATCATTATCATTGATATGATTACCTACCGTCCGTCATCAATGTACCCATCAGTGAGTTTATGTAATTTGATAGTGTAAAAAGCATGCCTCCCTCGACGGTGACGCCGGCAATGCCCTTTATCAAACGTTATTTATCACTTTCTGTCACCCACCGTTGATTTCCCCGTTCCAATCTCTATATCATCTGCTGGAACCAAGGCCTTGCTGATGCTGTGACCCGAGCTGTGTATCAGGGAACTACCCCCATCCAGACTTCTTACCAAATCTCATGAGCTACCAACAGTGCATGTCATTCACCAATAATGTTCATGTCCCAAAACTGTATCATATTTTGGAAACAAGGGCTAATCGATGCTGTGACACGCGTTGATTTGGTGACCTTCCCTTTATATCGCCTCTTAGCACATCTTGTCAACGTTTAGCACCTCTTGTCACCCAACAATGAGTTTCTGCATCGTACCCATGCCATACCTTGCAACTAACGTCCCGTTGTTGCTGTATGAAGCGGTATGACGACTCTCCCTTTCTGACGCCTAATATCAGATCCTATCAACTAATATCACTTCCTTCCACTACAAGGTTCCTCTTCCGTGCACCACGTCATATTTCGGAAGAAAGTCTCACTGCTAGTGCAGTGTGCGCTATGAATTTCGTGACACACACGAACAAACAGACACACACAGACATATACTCGAAATCCCTGAGATCGGGTAGGCGGGGCATTCGAACACTGTACGGAACTGGTTACTAGTGGAATATTCCAGTCTGGGACAACTGTCATCTTGTTCTGCGTTGGACAGAGACACGACAACAATTGTGTCGAGATGAAAATATGGCATCAGAAGCGTAGACGCCTTAAGGGTAAGTTGAAACATGCGGCCACGCCTACCCGATCTCAGGGATCGCGAGTGTACATAGCGGGTCATTTTTTCCCTTTTTTTAACGAGCTTTGGCTGCTTTTTTCAATGTTAGCTGTTCCCTGTCTTCACAAGGTAAATTATGATTGAGTTTTTCTAACGTTTGTGAACAATTAAACGATTAAACAAACAAATAAACAAATGCCTAAAAAATCGCGAAAAACACATCATTACACAGACAAAAAAAGAAGAATTCACGTTTTAATATACCTCATATAAACAATAACGGAAATTACCTTGAAAAAAATAGAGAATACAGTGAAAATCAGGGAGAAAACTTTAAATAAGGCTAGAAACAGCTGGTCGCCGCAGCCGCTTCGCGTCCCTTGGGCCCGATAATCAACTGCCCGGATGGCGACGATATAGCAGGATATTTGAAGTCAGTCATTCTCCAGTCTTCACTTAATCGTTCCGAAACCTAATGAAAGAGTATACGCTTGCCCTTTCAGATTACATGCTCTACTACTCTGTAGCTCTAATTAGTTTTCCACTCGTCGAGGGCATGTCTTGCTACGAATGGAACTATCCAAATTGGGTGATTTCTATACTGCTTTCATCAAAAAACCACTAAACGTCAAGGAGTCGATGTTTGGAATCTATTGCCCTTTCCTTCTAACGTTGAAAATCGCAATACTCTCATCCTACCACCTTTCAGGAGGAAGAGATAAATGATAAAGAGATTTTCCGAACCTGTGCTGTATTCGCTACCTTTTTGAATAAACAAAAGCACATCGAGCTCGATTATTATTATGAGTTTCTAGGCCACAAGGTAAGGAGCACTCAACTTGATCGTTTATTTGTACTTTACGAATATGCTTTTCCTTCTTCACCCTCTCCCTTCAAATGAAACCTAGCTTTGTATACTTTCGTTTCCTTTTTCTCTTTTTCCCGTTTCCTATCCAGACGCCCCCTCGCAAGAGGCACGGCCAGAACATGTGCGTCAGCAGTTCTGAGAATAGCAACAAAAGGGAGCTATCACATGGTCCCAAGGAAATTTTACCGGACTGTTTGATCTTCCCGTTGTACAGGCGTCTCCTTCAGTTCCATTGCTAGGCTGAACTCTGGGGAAGCTGGTATGACTAGTAGTGTGAAAATTCTTGTCGATCTGATTCTAATCTAATTTCTAATTATTGTTTCAGATGCTTTAGAGGTAGGCATGAAGGGAATCGGTTGTACTGAGTGAAGAATTTGAGTCGGATACCGACTCTCTAGCGCGGCGACTTCCTTTTTCGTGGTAGTCATTGGAGCTTACTCCTATTGCGTTGCTGTTCATTTCCTTAATGAGCTACGTGGGCTACGACTAACGACGTAGGGACAGAGCAGCCTATAACCCTGAGCTAAGCCGGTTATTGGACCCATCCGTTAGATGGTATATACCACTTTCACTCAAAATTCACGACTTTCCAAACAAGATTCATGGTTTTTCAAACCCAATGAACGACTTACTGGCCAAATTCTGAACGTTTCATAGCAATCAAGACTTGATTGAATATGCCACACTAGTCATCACTGCAGGCCCTGCTCAGACAACCACGCCCACATTTAAGCGCAGACATAAAATCTTATTTCATAGTTTCGGCTTCTGTAACTTTTTCTGCACTTTTGTCATTTCGCTCGCACACATTTGAAGAGAACTCTACATCGGGAGACGTGCAACAGAATCGTCCGGGGCAGCGCCCGCGGCACGCGGCGCGTCGCGCGGCGAATGACTCAGCAGCTCACTTACGTGCATTTGCTAGCCGATAGCTTTGCGACTGGAGCAAATGATTTACTACAGCGTACATCCGCAACATTTTCATCAATGATTGAAAATCTAATGATGTTTTTCTTGATAGTAACACACAATTGTTTGGCGGTTCCATAAACGCAACTTCAGGAAATAAACAGATACAAAAGAAATCAGATAAGGCCGTGATTCTCCCTATGTTTATGTGGTTCACATGATTTGCGCAGTCGCCAGCGTCAATATAATAGACGGATGGCCAAGTTTTTCTGTGAGCTGCTGTAAAAGATGACAAACCAGAGCAAATGTTAAAGACCCCAATGAATTTCGTGCTCTATTGAACTTTTTCATACTCTAACTGAAAACTTAACCGTAACTGAACACAAAACTCGATATGTGATATCAATATTTACCTTGTCTTCAGCAACCATTCAAACCGCCAAGCGCACGCTTGGTCTTCTTGCCGACAAGTATGTCGCAGGCCACGCCCTCCAGCTGCTGGACGATTCTGTTGCTACACACCCCTACATCGGCGTATGGGCGACCTCGCGCACTTTTCAAGAAGTTGGTTGCGAGTTTCGAATTTTCATAAACTTCTTTCGACATCGTTAACTTCATATCCATCTCCATACAGCAAATGTACTCATAGACGTGTGCTTCTCACTCGTGCATTGAGCTTCGCTCCTATAACACGGCCACTTTTACTTTTTCCAGCGAAATTTCAATACTTCCTTGAAACTTTCAGATTTTTGGATTCAAATCCATATCTAAAAGGAAAAAAGGCTAGTTTTGTTCCTTGTCTGTTTCCTTCTCAGTTACGAGTGACCCTTTTACCTACTGGACTGCTGATTCAATGCACTTTTGAAAAGATGGAATCTCTAGTAAAAAGGCGCGGCCTCTTATAGTGTCCGGGGCCCCCTATAGCAGTTCAAAATGTGAACCTTCTAAAAGGTATCAAGAAAAATTATCGAGTTCCCACAGAAACATGCAAAGTGGGCGTTGACGGAGGAGTGCATAAATGGACGTCTATGAGTGCCTTCGATGTGTGAAGATTGCGTGTGAATGTAACAGCGAAGTTGAAAAAGTTATGAAAAATTGGAATTCGCAAACGTTTCTAAATTGTGGTTAGAGTCGCTCATGTGCCGACGTACGGCCCCCACACTGTTTAGTTCGTGTGTGCAGGCGAAATGACAAAAGTGCGGAGAAAAATCACGAAAGCAAAAGCTGTGAAATAAGATTCTGAAACCATGTCCACTGTCCAAATGCAGGTGTGATGTCGAGATGAACCTGTTAGTGCCCAGTGTGGCATGTTAAAATGAGGTTTGAATATGTTTTGATAGGACCTGAATTATGTTCGAAAAAGGGAGATGTTCATAGTCTGCTATGCCTGTGTCTATCTCTATGTGTGGGCCATAAAATTCATAACGCTTGCTTGCCCCTGAAACAATAAAAGTTTCGATAAATGATATAGAGGCTGTGACGGGAACATTCCGGTAGGTATGAGGAAGCAATACTAGCTGATAAGGCCTGATAGAAGGAGTCAGGATCAGAGGTCGGAGGCACCGGTCTCAGCAACAGTAGGTGATTCCAAAACATGATATAAGATTGTTATAATATTTTTTTCACGACAGAAAGGTAGCAGTTGATTGAGGCTGATTGCGGCCATAAAGCTGAAGCGTCAATGATTTATGGCCGCGTGACATCAAGATTGAGAGATTGACTTCGACAGGTGATACAGGGGATGTGACGGGAATATTAATGGTAGATGACAGAAAGGTATCATAACTGATGGGAACCGACAAGGGCCACTGCCGCTGTTGTTGTTATTCAAGCCGCGGTAGCTTCCACCAGGGCGCGTCATTGTTGGGTATACCAAAGTAGGGAAGGAGGGGGGGGATCGTAACTAAGTGTTGATGTGGGCGTGGGGTGGGCCGCTGAGGTGCTGTGGCACTGCTTTACGGAAACAAAATCATTGACTATATATGTAGCAGTCTTGAAGAGTTGGCATATGGTATTGAGTTGACATCAGTATGTAAGTACCTTCTGGCTGAAAAGTGTAACTCAAACAGGTCCCCAGGTAGGCTAAGGATCTTCGTGGTTCCTATGAATATGACTGCTTTCGTGGACAGTCGTTACTTACAAGTTGCACCGTGCCAACATCTCTGAGAAGGAGCTTAAGGCGTGGCGCATCTACAGAGCGTGTGGGTACTAGACCACACGTTGTCTACAGGGGGGGGGGGCAATAAAAAAGGCACTTCGACCGAGTCACATATCAGCAAAGTTTTCGCAGCCCAGACAGAGGACGTGGATACGAGTACCACGGCAGATGTTCCTCTATAAGCAGGAGCTGGCTCTCGCCCATCACCTTCATGTACACCAAAATATGAAGTCATCTCCAGTCGCAGCCTGACTGGAGAAGACCTTTGGAATTCATGTCACCTCCAAACAGCTGCGAAACTTCTAGTGTGGAGTCACCCATGGATAGCTACCTGGAGACCAGTGCTCTTGATCTGAAAGACCCCCAACATCGAGCAGCTCCGACAACGTCGCTACGGTCTAGGACATCATCTTCACCACAGTCGCCAAGGCGCGGGTTGATGGTATGGACCGGACGTACCTGGAATGGAAAGACCGATATTTTCTTCGTGGACCCCGGAAGGTGAGCGCTGGCGGTTACATCGAGCAACTCGAGAAGAATATCCTCCCCACATGTCGTCGCCCGTACCTTCTTGGACTGCTACAGGATTGGGTGACACCACATGAAGTTGAAGGGCGTTGGAAAACTCTCGCTCACTTGGAATGGAGGGGCGTAAGTTCCTGAGAAAGATGGAGTATCAAAGCGAGTCGCCTGACCTAAACTCCCATCAAT
>MU912496.1:31341-44908 GCA_036418165.1 Cooperia oncophora
GAAGGAGCTTAAGGCGTGGCGCATCTACAGAGCGTGTGGGTACTAGACCACACGTTGTCTACAGGGGGGGGGCAATAAAAAGGCACTTCGACCGAGTCACATATCAGCAAAATTTTCGCAGCCCAGACAGAGGACGTGGATACGAGTACCACGGCAAGATGTTCCTCTATAAGCAGGAGCTGGCTCTCGCCCATCACCTTCATGTACACCAAAATATGAAGTCATCTCCAGTCGCAGCCTGACTGGAGAAGACCTTTGGAATTCATGTCACCTCCAAACAGCTGCGAAACTTCTAGTGTGGAGCCACCCATGGATAGCTACCTGGAGACCAGTGCTCTTGATCTGAAAGACCCCCAACATCGAGCAGCTCCGCAACGTCGCTACGGTCTAGGACATCATCCGGACCAGGCGAGCGCTGGCGGTTACATCGAGCAACTCGAGAAGAATATCCTCCCCACATGTCGTCGCCCGTACCTTCTTGGACTGCTACAGGATTGGGTGACACCACATGAAATTGAAGGGCGTTGGAAAACTCTCGCCTACTTGGAATGGAGGGGCGTAAGTTCCTGAAGAAGATGGAATATCAAAGCGAGGTCACCTGACCTGAACCCATCAATTACCTGGTTCGGGCGGAGTTCAATAGGGTGGTCTACAGTGGCGGAGAAATCAACGATCTCGCTGAACTCAGGCACCGAACCATGGTTGCGTGGCAGAATCTCTCGATGGCGGTGGTCCAGAAGGCTGTGGCGGAGCATCATGATAGTATTTAATATGCTCTTCAATATGGTAGTAAAAGGTCCGATCAGAATTTAATAAAGTGTAACTTATAGCGCCTCGAAAGTCAAGGGAAAAAAGACTTAGTTTTGACTCCTCCCCCCCTGTGGTTTTGTATCACGCGAGATCCGTGGTACGGCTTGGTTGGGCCGACCTAGCTTCGTCAGGCACTCTTGTGGAATGCGCTGAACGTGCCAGACGCTAGCAGTTATTTTTTTCATTTAATGTGGGGAAAATGAGTTGAAAAGAGCTCAACATCAGTCATTATCTACCAACATCTGGTCCTCTTGCTTACTGCAGACTTTCATTCGTGAGAACGCTGCACCAAACCACCGAAGATCGCAGTTGCGACATCAGAATGGGTAAAGTTGAATTAGTCTGGAGCAACCGAAAGAGGCATAACTGCAGGGTGGCTCAAAACAGGAGAACTTCACATTGCTTGTAGACGTCAAAGTGCGTGTCGCAAGTGCAATTTTACCACCGACAAGACGTCCCATTTTGGGTGCTTTCCTCATTTTACTTCGTTTGCGACCGCTACCTCCTAACACATCCCACAGCAAGCAGATTTGCGGGGATTTTTGCGTGATGAATTCTTCCACTTTCCCGTTTTAGCCGCACAACAAAGGCCCATCCCCCCCCCACCCGCTCGACACCATTGCATGGATCTAAGAGCAAATACTAACACCTTTATTCTGTTGCCATCAAAGGAGAGAATTCACACACTGGGAACCTGAAACTCTCTGGAATTCGGTGGCGCGAACCACCTTGAACAGCCACGACAACTGCAACTTCCCTTATCAGCCACTATTTGTACTTATAGCCTCCCGTCGCTTGATGTCCCCATCTTACCCTTCATATCGTGAGCTGAGTCGTGATTCGCTTATGCTGTGACCTGCGCTGTGAAAGCGATGACCTCATTTTTCTAACGTACCTAACCCAATCTCATCAGCAGCGCACAGTTCTTGTCACCCACCAGTAATGTTCTTGGCCTATACCCCATACCATAACCTGAAATCGGGAGCTAGGTGATGCTGATACCCGTGCTCTGAACATGGTGACCTTCTCTTCCTAACGCCTCTTTCGCAATTAACAAATGATATCACTTCCTGTCACTCACCAATAATGCTCTTGAAGTACACCCCATATCATATCTTAAAACTGGGAGCTAGCTGATGCTGTTACCCGCGTTATCAATTTGGTGACCTTCTCGTTCTAAGGCCCCTTATCGGCCTCGATTAACTGTTATCTCTCCCTGTCTCCCACCTCTCGATTAACTGTTATCCCTCCTGTCTCCACACCAAATAATGTTTCTGCTCCATATTGCCTTATAGCCATTATTCACTTGCAAATCTCACCCTTTTCAAACAAATTCGTCCTTTTTCAAAACCAATCCGTCCTTTTCAAACCAAATTCACCCTCACTTTCATCAAGTTAACCACACTTATTAGGGCGGGCAACTCATCAACCAGATCACGCCAGACATCACTGCGAGCCCCGCCCCGACGGCCACGCCCACTTGTCAGCGCGGACATAGATTCTCAAATCTTGTTTCATAACTTCTGCTTTTGCTGTTCCCAAAACCTTTGAATGGAACCACCGTGATTCACACATGCCGACTCCGCCAATTCTCTGAAGGGTGTGGCACTCTAGGCTGGCCACACCCACTTGCTTTTTGCGAAATTTTGACAATTTTTTTTATTTTTGCATTTTAGGGTTGCTGCGTGAAGCCCGCCCACTGTGAGATGCTCCACCGACCTTGAGTAGCCCCACACACTCTTTCAAAATGGGCAGATCGGCAGTCTCAGACGACTTGGCTGCAATGTTAGGTTCGTACTCACTCGGAACAAGAAAATCCGGCAAAGTTTATTCCGAATGATCAGCAATACCCTAGCATGCAAGCCAAGGCTCTATACTGCCGATCTTGCATCATTTTTGAAAAGTGGGCGGGGCTTCTTCAAAGTGGGCGGAACTTCATGGGGCAGTTCAAAAATGCAAAAATATAAAAAAATTTATCAAAAATTCCGCCAAAGCAAGATGGAAGCGTGCGTACAGCCTAGAAGTGCACCAAACCCTTCAGCAGAATTGTGCGGAGTCGGCATGTAGGACAATAGCACGGTAGGTTTAACACATCAAATGGTTTTAATGGGAAAACAGCAAAGCAGAAGGTAATAAAACGAGGTTTGAGAAACCTAGTGCCCGCGTGAACAAGGTGGGCGTGGCCGTCGGGCGGGGCTCGCAGTGATGGTCGGGTTACGTGATCTGGTTGAATGAGTTGCGCTTCGCCCTATAAGTGTCGTTATTTGATGTATTATGTGAAGAAGTGAGGGTGAATTTGGTTTGAAAAGGGGTGAATTTGGTTTGGAAAAGGACGAATTTGGTTTGAAAAAGGACGAATTTGGTTTGAAAAAGGGTGAATTAAAGTGAATGGTATAATATCACATCTTCGAAATCAAGAGTTAGCTGATGCTGTCATCCGTGCTCTGAACATGGTGACCTTTCCTTTCTAACGCCTCTTATCGAATCGTAACAACTGACACTGCCTGTCACCCACCACTAATGTCCTCATCACACCCCCTACATCACTTCTTGAAACCAATGTCTCCCTGAGACGATATGCCTGGCTGTGGCACCACGCCATACGCGATGCCATACACGCCTCTTGTTGGCGTGTATGGCATTGATGGTGCCACAGCCGATCACACTTCACACGTTGAAATATTACGATAAGTAGAAGCATGTCCATCTCGCTTCCTTGATCTATAGAAGGCATTCAAACGTGTCCCGCGTGAAGTTTACTGCACGCCCTTCAACAGCACGACGTTTCCGAAGAACAGTTTGAATGGATGTGCATCATGTATAACAGTCCAACGAGTCGCGTGCGAACATCAGCTGGAAGGAATTTCCCAATAAAGTGCACCAAGGCTCAACGCATTACCGCTTCTCTTCGCTGTCGTCGTAGACCCTTTCACAAGGTCTTCAGAGCCGACTCCTCGCACGCTTCTCTATTTTGATAATGTGGTGATTGCCTGCGAGGATAAGAATGGTCTTCGAGCAACAGGTGCAAGCCTGGTATGAGCGTTTGGCGAACTTCGGAATGAGATTGAACGTAAAAAAAACCGAGTGCCTGGACTGGATCCAACCGAGTGTGGTTCCCTTAGAGTTGGCGGCAACTAGCGGATGCGTACAACAGCTTTCAAGAATCTCGGATAAACAATTGCGTCTGATGGCAGTCTGAAGTCGGATATGAGCTCGCGTGTGAGCGCGGCCTGGTCTAAGTAGCGCTCTATGACCGGCGTTCTTTTCTCCAATGCTATAGCAGAGCGCCTCATATCGTAGATCTATAGAACAATCATTCGATTTGTCGCAATACAGGACAATGCTTGCCGCGACCAAAAAACTTGGAGCTTGTCTAGGAGTGAGGAGTGGAGACCTGAAAATCTTGCGCTGGACGGCCAGCGTCCTATGGATTGCGTCCGCAATGACAACATACGGAGGATTGTCGGTGTAGCATCGTAGCCGACAGAATACGCGAAGCTCGCCTTCGATGGTACGGTCATGACTACGCGCGAATTCTAACACCGTCTCAGGACTGACTTCGAGGTCGAGGTGATTAGAAAGCGGTCCTAAAAGACGTACCAAGCAGCAGTGGCTAGCCGCGTTACATGCGGACTCGAAGATAGTTGGCTTCCATCCCGGCCAAGAATTCAATCGAGAGAAGTGGCGCAACGAAATAAGGAGGGGAAACCGTCCCAGAAAAGGACAAACGCCAAAGATGAACAAAAAGATTACAAATAATAGAAACAGAAGATTACGCATGGACTATAATGATGCACAAAAATAGAGAGAAAAGAGGGAAATGCGGGCACGAGCCACTTGAGTATTAATTTTTCGTGGACATTGGAAAGTTACAGCTAGAGCACGCTTCAAGCCAGGAGCAAGTTGTTTCGCGGTAAAAATCCAGTCCCAAGCGAAAAACTCTAGGAGTACCCTCTGCTTGGACACTCTACTTTCTTCGATAGTGCAGCTTCTGATACTGTTGTCCTATTTTGTGGTCATCCAGGGGTTCTATGCTTTGAGTAGCGGAGCTCTCTTCATGTGTGACTAGACAAGCAACGAACACACGGAATCCAGCAGGTTTTCGTTGTCTAGGAGCCTTCCAGTCTTATCCCAAGCTTGCTTTGCGAAAAAATTCTTTGTTATGATGTCGTTGTGGCATTTTTCAAGCAACAGGGGAAGAAACCCTCGACGCCATACACTTCGAGTTTTTCGAAGACTTCGGTATGATTCTACAACACGGGTTTTCGTTAAGGGTATCAGGATATAGTTCAATAGGCGCCTTAATTAGCATCACCTTTGTAGTGCGCCACGCAACGGCTCCCACGTAGAGGTGTTGGGAAGGTGAAGTTTCACGATAGGGCTTCCTCCGTGCAAGCAGATGTGAAACCTTGAGGGTTACTCGCTGGGCTTACTGTGCGTGACAGATACAGTGTCGTGCAGGGCCTACGCGAAGAAGCCTGGCTACAGCGTGGATAATCTCACTGTAAAAGGTTTGCAGAGCGTTGGCTGAAGGTTTGTCATAAAGAAGCGAGACCTACAAGATGATCCAGCGCAATCGGTTATATCTGAACCGTTGCGAAGCTCACCTGTTTTGAGAGACAAAAGAGAACTATTTTTTCAAAGACGATCTTTGATTCCTGCGAGACGAGAGTTTTTGGGATTCTTCGCGTAGGCCCTGGACGAGACTGTATCTGTCGTTAACAGTAAACCCGGTGAGTAACCCTCAACGTTGCAGGGACGACCCGGAAACGTTGCCAGTCCTGCTCGAGCGATTCTATGATTATGGGAGCAGAGGTGCTGCTGTGATCAAGTCAGCTACCTCTACTCGTCAGTCTTCCAAAAACATCCCACTCGTGTAAATTACGGACAATTAGTTAGTCTGATCAAGCTATCAAGTGAAGATGTCAGATGCAGGAGGGGAATGGTGCTCATACCCAACTATGCACACACACACACACACACACACACACACACACACACACACACACACACACACACACACACACACACACACACACACACACACACACACACACACACACACACACACACACACACACACACACACACACACACACACACACACACACACACACACACACACACACACACACACCCAACGCACCCCACATACGCACTCACCCATACAACATAAACACGCACCCACCCATACAACACACATTTACGCGCCCATCCATACAACACGGACACCCGCACACCCCTACATCAAACACACACCCACACACACAACACACTACCCACCCATACAACCACACAAGCGACCATAGATACATCACACACACCCACACACACAAACGCACATACAACACACACGCACCCACCCAAACATCATACATATAGGCGCCCATCCATACAACACAGACACCCACACATCTATACAGCACATACAAGCAAGCACCCATACATCACCCACATACACCCACACACACACGTACATACAACACCTACACACACACCCACCCACACAGCACACACACACACACACACACACACACAACACCCTCACACACCAGCACCCCACACACATACACACACCATTATTTATGTTTTCTGATTACCACTGCTGAACTGCTAAAAAATATTCCTACTCACCTCCTGCCCGGGGCGAGCTTCCTGCAGACTAATTATAAGCGCACACACTGGAGCTCAAGAAATGGAGAAGGCAGCGTTCATACTTCTCGACAGCAGCGGCGATCGAAGCGATTGTGGCGATCGCCGCGATCGTCGGTACGTGGCAGAGCGCGCCCCAACGCTATTATGGACCGCTCGCTTGATAAATAAGGAAATCCAACTTGTGAGACCTTTTTCTCTTAATAATGGCTACTAACTGATAACTTACGACTTTCTATACATAAGCGGATCTGGAATATGAGGTAAGGAGGTTTCCTTTTTCTAGGTCGGGATAAGAGCAACTCCATTTCCTAAGGTGAGCTTCTTTTTGCTTCTTTTGTTTTTATTGTTTCAATTTATACAAGCGCCTTGAATGTTCCCTGTTGTTTAAACGGCTCCAATTTTCGAAATATTTATAGTTCAAAAGTCGAGTCCACACAAAGAAAAAAAGACACAGAAAAAAACTCACCTAGGAACCAAAACACTGATCATTTTACGCAACATCAACAGGTGAAAACTTTATAACCTCATACATAAGCTCGACGAATGAAAAAATAAGGAAAGAAAAGCTATTAAGTTGGGTTCACCTTTCTTTGTGTCAAACCAAGCTTCAGTACCTAAGAAAATTGCAGTTAAAGGAAAAAAGCATGAAATTGAGTCGCTTCTTCCCTAAAAGCCTTCGGAGCGGTCCAAGTAATAGCGTTGGGGCGCGCTCTGCCATGTACCGACGATCGCGACGACCTCGGCGCTCGTGGCGATCGTGTCGCCACGAGCGCCGAGGTCGCCGCGATCGCCGCTGCTGTCGCTAAGTATGAACGCTGCCGAACGAAGGCGTAATGACCATACGTTGACACCTCAACACCAACTTCACCTTTTTACTTTTCTGGTGACCGAGTTTTTCTAATCGGCTTCCTTACCTCCTTAATATGCACTCCGGCCTTTCGGACAGACGAACACACCGACATACCGTGGCCTATAGCAAGCGACAAACCAAGTGTCTTGTGAGCAGACCATTTTGTGGAACAGTAATGTTCCCTCCTAAGAGTTACTGCGAGTTGGCTGAAAACTGAGGGGACTGAACTATTCTTGATTTGGCAAAATTACACATTTGGTGTCAATTGCATTATGCTCGAAGTGCACGGATTTTTGACGATAAAAGAACACGAACTCGTCCTTTGGATAATAATTCAAAGGTTCCTTTACCAGGGAGACGAAGCCCCTGGAACCTGCGTGTTGGCTAGGTACAACAAGAGCGCAGAAGGATACTATACACCTATTCGAGATGAACAAGGTGAGACTTCAGTCTTCGTCGTTGAATCTCTCGTTATGAAACAAGAAAAAAGATGTGCATCATAAACAAAAAAATCTTTCTCACGTCGTGTCGCGAGTTTCGATAGCTGGTGTTTAACAGCGTAGCAATAGTCACACCCCAGACACGACTCCAATCCGCACCGCTAACCGGGCAAGGGCGTCACCCAATTACGTAACTGGGGCCGCTCCTACCCTATCGCTCAGGAATTCTGAGTCACTGCCTTCCTGCACGCACGTTTAACGTGATGAGCTGATTAGGCGCTATCGAAAATGAATTGCGAGGCTGAAGGCTCTCCACAGGTTTTGGTACAATAGCTCTGTTCAGCGCCGCACTACGTGACTGGCCATAGCTGAGCTTCTTGTGGTGGCTTTCCGAGCGCATACTGCGGCGTTGAACAGCAGTTGTCAATCTCAACAGCTCCAAAACTTTGAAGCCTTCAGCCTCGTTGTTCACTGCTTGGGCACCATCACACTGAACGTGTGACCTTGGGAGGCAATGGTGCAAAGTGCCATTGAGCTGAGTGGTAAGAATTGCCCTGGTAGCGTTATGTATAACGCACTCACCCTGTCAGCGATAGATAGCGAGTTCGAATCTTGTCTGAGACCTTGATTCAGTCTATAGTTGAGCGCTTTAGGGCGATTTCCGTTTCTTACATTTCGCATGCCACCTATCACTAGTTTTGTTCGATAGAATTCAGAAAGTTTTCTCTGGCAAATTAGATTTAAATGCGCGTACTGCGGCAATGAACAGTTCCGCGTTTCCGTGTATTTTCCTCCTTATTTCCGCACAGGCTTTTTTCATGACGGAATACTGCGTTACGCCTGACAACTCGGCAATATCGCTGTTTTCAATGCTTGAAAGCATGAAAAATCCCGCAAAAAGCCATCTATAATGATCAACACAGAATTTTTTTTTGCATTAGTTGCGGCTGACCGTAAGACCGAAGTACTTCAGGCAGAACAAGGGCTTCAGCGACATGAAGTGGACTCATGTCATGCGATATCCCTTCTCGACGATCTGATCAACAGTTGGATCGAATCAAAGGCAAAGCCCGCGATCATTCGCCATCACAGATAGTGGATTAGGAGTTTGCATATAGACGACAAGCTTAGGAGTAACTCGATAGTGAAGAAAAAAAAGAAAAAAAAACATACTGACTTCCCATATAGAAACAAATTCCGGTCTCAGTTTGTGCGAGCCCAATAAACTCCAGCTCCGACAATACATACCCATCCGCTCAGCTAATCCCCTATAGAAACTCTACGACCGTACTAGTGATTATTTTCATGCTTTTTCGTCCTGCAGCTTCATTTTCCACTGAAAAGCGGGCTCTGAGGTGGAGCCAGAGGGAGGCGTCGCTGGACCTATAATGCGCTATGGCGCCCCTTCCTTACATTTTTTCTTTCCGCGAAACCGGTACAAGTTGTTCGTCGCGGACCACACTACCCTCCAGACGCTCTATTTTCAACTTCTATAGCTGATGGGGAAGAATACTAAGAGTATAATCAGTCGTGTCCCCCGACCTGCAGCTGTGCGACTTGAGCTGTTTGAGACCAACTAGAATCAGTGCTCTGTGCCAGACGCTGATGGTAAGACAACTTTCACCGGAGTTCACAGGAACCCACCCAAACCTGTTGAACGAGAATCATTCAGCTCCTTCGGAAACGGTTGATTATATCTATTCTAAGAATTTGAGACTTGAGAAAAGGAGTTGTGGAGGGTTCTCCCTGTTGTTTCCGCTTGAGGGCGCGCCGGCACGGGGTCTCAACACAACATGTGCCTTTAGCGCTGGACGTAATCATTTCCTATCCACTGGAGATGGCATTTTAGTAGAATGTGAGATTCTGACGCAACTTTGCAAAATTGAGGTCGGGTTTTTTGCCACGATTGAATAGCAACCACCGCGGATACTCGGCCTGCCTATCACTGATTGCTGGTCATTGGAAAAGCATTCGGTCATGCCCTTGCCCACACTACCCACATTATGTACATGATTCCTGATTGCCGGGAAGGAATTCCATCCGAGGACAGTCGTAGATGGCAGATGAACCCCGGACTGCTGCGATTCACCCGTGAGGTAACGTCAGATCTTCGAAGTTGGGCGGAACTCAGTTTTTTTGAAAACTTGTTCTCAGGGGGAACTCGATCTGTTGAACGTGAATATCACGCTACTTCACTGCGATAACCCTTCTAACATGTGCCGCTAGGGGAACAAGCTCAAGCACTATTCTAGGTTACAAAGGGCTTTGAAAAAATGTTGCGAGCGCTTTTTCAGACAAGTAAGAGCAAGCAGCGACGTCAGAAGCTTGCTGGATATCTTTCTCGAATAATGCAAAATGAGCGTATCACGCGGACCGATCTCACGAGCGGTCTATAAAGACCGCGACAACAGACGACAACGACAACGTGGAACAAAGCCCTCCATAACTCCGTTCACTAATAGTTTCTCGAATTCAGAATGAAGATGTGACCACAGCGCCCCACGTACACTTTTGTACAAGGCATTGGAGATGGCTGGACTGACCTTTTGACCTTATCTGGTTAGAATCCAGTGCTCCCTAGTGTCACCTAAGACGACAGAACTTGTTTGGAGTTACTCTGCACGCTCACCCGTGATTATCCCGATCCATTCTACGTGGTGGATGGGTCCACAATTCTAAAATCGTGCCATTTCCAGACTCAAGTGATGCTCTGACGGACTGGGGAGCTGTTGCTGAATGACTTTTCGGACTACACTCACAGTCAGAGTGCGTAGACAAGTAAATCACGGCGCAGGCACACGTCCTGAATTTAGCCAAACGCACTGCCTGTTTGCAAACTCACACGTTGGGTTGTTCTCAACCTCTGACTGCGTACTTCCGGTAGATTCATAACATCTCGCATACGGCAAGGATCCCATATTGCAAATGGGAGTGCTGCTTGCCTTTAACTTGAGATTGGAATCTTCTTCCCAACGATGTCCGCTGGTGCGGGGCTCGTTTTTCCAGATCGATTATCGCCACTTTGCTCGGTCTAGTGCATCCTCTTTGTTCAGGTCGACGGTTTTCATGTCCGCGTTGATTGTGTCCTGCCAACGTTGTTTAGGTCTTCCTCTCAGCCGATGGCCATCTACTTCAAAATTGTACGCCGTAGCAGCGACGATGTGGGGCGCGGCGCGCACTTGTCCTTACCACTGAATCCGTCGTTCTCGCATCTTCTCTGCAATCGACATCATACCCGTCTGCGGCGGACGACATCGTTACAGATGTGATGAAGGCGTGTAGTGCCCATTGTAATCGCTGCATCCGCATCTCCATAGTGTCCAGGCAACTTTCTGCACTTCTTGTGACCGGCCAGCATCGGATCCGTGCAGCGCAACCGGGCGGACCATTGTGCGATATATCTTTGATTTGAGGCGAGTTGGCATGCGTCTGTCGCACAGTACTCCAGTAATCTCTTTCCATCGCGTCCACGACGCATTTATTCTCGCTCGTATCTCGTCATCCAGACCACCACCGCTTTGAAGGCGAGATCCTAGATATCTCAATGAGTTAGTCTTCGGTAAGTCTTCACCAGTAATTTGGATGGTACCAAACGCATACGTTCCAGATATTCTGTCTTCTTGTTGAGACGAAGACCATAGCGGCTCAGACGATCGTTCCTGACGTTGAAGTCCCATTCTGTTGACGTCTGGCGAGAAAGATATCATCAGCATAAAGCAGAGTCCACGACATTTCATTTTGCAGGTCTCGGGTGAGTGTCCATGACGAGGATGAAAAGCAGTGCCGAGAGCGCTGATCTTTGATGAACGCCCACCTTTACTGGGAAGTTATTCGATAAGTCGGCTGCTCATCTGACTCGGCCGGTGGTATTTGTATACATCATTCGGATCCAGTCGATAAGAGGCACAATATGTTCACGAAGTGCTTACCGGAGTAACTGATGAGGTACACGGTCGTACGCTTTTTCAAGGTCCCGAAAGGAGGCATGAAGTGGTTTTTGTCTCTCCCTATGTTTCTCCATGAGCAGACGAGCAGCAAAGATTGCGTCGGTTGTTCCAGAGCCTTTCACAAAGCCGCACTGGTTACTGGTCAATGTCACCAAACCGCGTAGTCGTCGGTCGAGGATTCGCTCGATGACTTCCATTGAATGCGATAACAGGCGGATGGGGGCGAGTTAGAGTTTTTAGCAGATCCCCTTCATTCTTGATTATTGGCACTGTGATGCACGTTGCCCAATAGCGTGAAGTAACAAAGGCGTTGAGGAATTGTGTAAGCCATGGAATTCCGTTCTGACGCATTTCCTTCTTTTTTCCAAAACTCTGCAGGTATGTCGTCTGATCCTAGCGCTTCACGGTTCTTCATGCAGCTTATTGCCTCGACAACCTCTTCGGTTGTGATCCGAGGGAGTGGACCAGCATGCATTGTGCCCTCTGAAATGGGCGCGTGGGCGAAGTCGACGTTGAAGATTTCGCCGAAGTGTTGCCGCCACGTCCTTTTGCCAATCGGTATATGTTTTTCTCTCTTTCTCTGGTGCCCAGCTGTTCATACAAGTTTCGGTAGTGTTCCGCTTTTACTGCAGCTGCAGCTTTCTTGGCTTCCTTATTAGCTCTGCAGATTCTTCATTTTTCGGCGATTTTCTCGGCGAGCCAGCTCCTGTGCGCCATCTTTTTCTCCTTCATTTTATGCTTCACCTTTTCGATCTATAACCTTACCTGTTTATCGATGCGATGTCGATTTGGCTCCGTGCTTCCTAACGTAATTTTGGCTGCCGTTGTAACTGAGTCGCGGAAAATTGACCACAGCTCTTCGACAGAGTCCCATCCATAGAAGGGAGATTACAGTTACCAGAAATTGCAGCCGCCTGATCAGCTCGCCATAGTTTCCACCATTTCATTTGAACTGGCTTCAAAGATCCGCCGATTTCCTTGTTGCGCCTGAAAATCTACCTATCGGACAAGTAGCCTATGCTGTGGTGCCACATGTTCAAATGAGATGACCTTCGCATTGGTTATGCAAGGAAGGTCCCTTCTGCGTCCTCTGCGTCCTGGAATAAACTCAATTTGACTCTCCTGTGCACCGCTTGCATACATGACTAGGTGGCTGTCACGCTTTCGAAGAACGTGTTGCAAATCGTGAGATCATTAGCCTCAGCAAAATCCAGAATCGGCCATCTATTTATATTCCGCACACCATATCCATTGTTTCCATGACAGTTGTATCCGCCCTGGGTACTGCCAACGTGGCCCGTTCAGGTCTCCACAGAGGAAGAGCAACTCATTTTCAGGAACTTCCGCAACGCACTCTTGTAGTTCTGTCCAGAATTGCTCTTTTTCCACATCGCTGCAACCACTTTGTGGGGCTTATGCCGAAAACACATGCAGACGACATGCCGCGACATCAATTATGGCAGAGATGAGTCTATCTGACTTGCGCCGTATTTCTGAGATTCTGCTGCGCATTTCATCGCTGACAACAATAGCCACACCTTTGCTGTTGGTTTCACCATAGACCTCAGTTTGTATCCTTCTCCAACAACACTTTATCCTTTTCATCGTGTCTCGTGTACGCATGCAATGTTCACTTTCGTCGTTTCAGCATTTCCACGAGTTCGGTGCTGCATCCTGTAGAGTACCTATGTTCAACGCGGCAATGTGCAATTGTTCCAATCGCGGTTGTTCTTTCATCCGTGCTCTCTTCTTCAGCCGGTTCCGCCCTTGAACCGCCCTTGAACCAGTAGCCCTCGTTCATTTACACGGTGGTCGTCTAAACCCACCCCCTAGCATTATTCTGGGGTACACCCTAGCATTATTCT
>MU912497.1:12704-48474 GCA_036418165.1 Cooperia oncophora
AGCTCCGGCGATAAAAAGGGTCATGCGTAGTTGCTTTCCAATAATGAAACAGTAGCTGATAAGTAATTCCTCAAAGAAGAAAAAAGCAAGAACATTTTTGAAGAATACTGTAAACAAAATCGCTCCTTGGCAGTCATACTTCCGTGCGGTCTCTGTGCAACCCCTGGCTCACAAATTCCTTTATCACATCTCTCACTAGTGGGTATCATCCAATGCACTGAAAAGAATACGAAAAACAACAAAAACACGGATGAAAAACTCTTGAAAAGGAAAAGAAACATCCAAAAACTAGGCGTCTGAATTTAGGGTTACGGTAGCGTGCATCTTTTGGTGTAGCGTGGTGCGTCGAGCTTTTGCGCCACGAAAATTGGGTCGCTCGTATTTTTACGCGCTTTTACCTTGCAATATGGGTTGGAGTTGACTGTATGTGCTCCTTATGAGTAAAATGTAATAAAGGAGACAAGAGTCTTATGGGCACGAGCGCGGTCAGCGAAAAGTGCCGATTCCGATTAATGCCCGCCGCCCCAACAAAGAACAACTCCGTCGGAGGACATCTAGCAAGTGGGCGGTCTGACTGAGCGGGCGTTAGAACTAGAACTCTCGGCAGCTGTAGCTCGCTTCTTGCTCGCTTTAGAGTTGCGAGAGTGGGACAGTCTCCTTGTCATCAGCACTTTATCAACGTATTACGTGACGTCAATGACGCGTCATTTGTCTTCTTTTGACAGGACCATCTTAGAGGTAACGGACTATACTTTATCTGCGCCACTAACTTTCAGAAACGTCAACATACCCGGTGTCCGTGCGCCAGCTTTGGTTTGAGCACCCATATCTGTAAATTATATCATTTTAAACTGGATAGCTCCATTCAGAGAGCAATTTTTTCACCTTTGGCGTTTGCTCCACCAAATTCCTCAGATTCCGATGCAAGATTTACGTCGTCACCATCCCTAGAACATTCTTGATGATGTCAGTAACCTACGAAGTGCGCTTCCGTCCTGTTTAACTCCTGAAGTCCTCAAAGTGGCTGTCAGTAGTTTCAAACTTAAAGTCACAATCCCTCTTGGGCGGGTAGAGACTCATATCTTCGCTAATTCTCTGTCTATTTACCGGACTTACCAGGCGCATCAATGGGGAGTGCGCAAAGGGCGCTATGTGTTCCGGGAGGTGTCAGTCTGTAAATTAGCCCGAACAGCCCGTACAATAGCCCGCGTCTTTATACAGGAGGGAGCAGCTACTTGGAACATTTTATTTTTCTTTACAAATTTCAAGTGATTCACCCATCCCTCCCGCTCCTAAAATTTGTAGGATTCTGCAAAACTGACGCAAAATTCGATTTTATCTTCTGAAGTCACATATCCCCCGACGGTTATGGATATCCTCTTGCCCGATTACCGTGGAATGTATTCAGGAGGATTCCAGCCAGAAGAGGAAACCGCCTCTTTGTTGCCAAGGGCAAGGGCCACCCCTACAAAGCCGTGAAGCTGTCTACCTGAGTGGTTCGAGTCCTGGTTTTGCATCCCGCTTGGGCGCAGATATACTGAATGCTGCTCGTCTTCTTTGACTTTGGTTTTTCGTAAGATCATTGCGAGTAGGTTGCATTATTGCGATAATCCTCCTAGAAAGTTTTTTTTAAATTCTGGTATAGAAAGATCAAACTCAAAGGAAGATCCGATTCCTAATTTAATGGACGTTGTGTTGACGTAATTACTTTCTTCTTTTAGTGAAGGCATGTGATCTAGGTGCCTAAGAAAAGGACATGTGCCCTCAACGATCTCCACAGACGGCCAAGAGAATCATGATTCGCCGCTTTGTCGCGCGCGGCGATGGGCGCGACTTTTCTAAATTTGCACTATCCTTTCGATTGGAGCATCAGATTTCATGTATACTAAGACATGGTAGACACTCATGCCTATTTTTGGTCATACGTTGTCTATTCTTTACCAGTACCACCTAAAATCGTCGTCATTAGCAGGCACGACGTCGCACGCGACGCCCATTGGCGCAGCGATGCGCGCATTCCCGTGCCACATACCCTCACCGATGGCAAGCCCGCGTTCAATGAATTCGTACGAGTCCGTGAGGCAACGTTCAGACTTCGCGACGGCAGCAATCGATACGCATGCTTTCAACTGCATCGGTCGCGTCGACCGCGCGACCAAAACGCGCGACCGAAGGCTGCTGTCGTCTGAACGCTGCCTAAGTGACGAGGGTGCTGCAGCCATCCTAAGTTGCAGTTAGATACGATACCCTCGTATCTCCTTATCCCCATGAAACGAGATGTGTGCAGTGTTATTCGCCGCGGATGTTGCGGCGTGTCAAGAGGGGGAGGAGGTTGGCTCGACGCGAACCCGTCTCCCCTCCAACTGTTGTCGCTAGCCTACTTCAACAAGTTATGGTGAACCAACTGGCACCTTGCCGAACCCAGTCAACCCGCCTCAGCAACCGCTGCGAACAACAGTATGGCATTCAGTACTGGACGATGGGACGAAACGATTATAAGCAAGGGACGCACATAGAGGGAAGTCGTATCGGTTTTCTGGCATGAAGTCATTGATTCCAGAGACTTCGCTTTCCCGCTGTCGCCATTTTCCTCGGGAAGGGCCTCTTTCCAGCAAGTTAGCCACATCATGTTCTGAAGCCATGTCACGCTGTCTCGATGAGGTGGACAAGCAGTGGCTCTGCCCCCCTGGACTATGGCGCACCTTGAGGTACAGCATAGCATCCTTTTCTATAACGGGCTCATACCAGTGGGTGCGTGTCGCCCAGCGTTCAGACTTCGCGATGACGCGTGTTCGAAACGCGTATCACGCTTCGACGCGCCACGCGCGCCAATGCTATAGGTGAATTCCATATCGATCGAAATCGGCGCCAGCGGCGTTGGAAGAGTAAGAATAATAGAGTGGCCTAACACACAGAGTAAGAATAATAGAGTTGCCTCTGGTACCTCCTTTTTTCCATACTTTCCCAAAACACAAGCGTCGATCGATATCAAACAGTGTGATTAGGCAGTGCATACCTATCTATTCTCCCCACTCTCTCAAAGTAATAGCGGTCAGCGCCGATCGATAACCGTCGATTCGCGTCATCACGAGGTCAGAACACTGCTTGGGAGATTCGTGTTCCAGCTGCGCAGCGGAAGTGGTGTTGCTTGTGACATCAAGTGTGGAGCAAAGTCCATAAGGACATAAAGCGTTTTCAAGGAGGTGGGGATCGCTGACAGCTGCCTATTCGCGTGACGATTATGCTCCCTCGTACGTGCCTCTTTGAATGTCTTCCGTCTGGGCTTCGCGCCAGTCGCCGCATTTCTTACTTGCGTGTCTGGAAACGCCTCTTTTAAGGCTCAGGTGTAGCCCACACACTGCGCGTCAGTGGTGAGTCAGTATATGTAGTTTTGCAGTTTGTCATAGACGGTGGAAGACTGGACAGAACACTCAATGAATGTCTTTGAATGGCTGACACGAGGACGATCTGCTGTAGACTAATCGTTGACCCCTTCCGTTTTCGATCGAGTTCCGAATAAACCAACGAAAAGATATGACATACCTGAAATGGTAGCGCAAATAAGAGCACGCTTACAGACGACAATTGATGACTGCCTTGCAGTTTGACGTCAGTAAAATAAATGTTACTAGTGCAAGGGATATACGCATGTGGATATCATCGCCTGATAAGTGATCATTGTACCCTTGCACGTTTTTAGTATGCAGTGTTATGATCTCAAATGCATTTCACCTTCGTAAGATTCACTGAATGGATATTGATTGGTCGCGAGCAATATCGATGGGAGACGGACAAAACAATCGCAGTTTGCCGCGCCATCGCGCCTCGTGCATCGTGCAGCAGTGGGTGCGACAGTTCAACTAGAACGTTCTACAATGACCAGGGAGTTATTATTTCCGATTTAAGGTATCTTCTATTCTCGCACTCCACGGTGAAAAAAAATTGACTTTAGATCCTATATATGCGGCTGCGAACAATCGTCTGCCACATGCGACATCGCTCCACGCCCACCACTGCGGCGAGTTACGATTGTCCCCAACATCGATGCGTATGCTCCAGTAAATTGGCAAAGTAACTTGCGAGAACAGCCTCCGTTGACGGCAGCTACTCTGCATGTGAGTAAAGTCGTTTCATGTAGCGTTCCCAGAAGCTGTACAATTTTTTTTTGTAGGGTCCTGGAATGTTAGGACGGCGGAACATAAATCACCGCACAAATACAACTTAACATAGTTGGAAAGCGGAGAGTGCTTATCCTTGAAAGCACATTTCGCGCTAATTGTTTGGGTGGAGATGGGGAAGAACCTTATTGGGCCGTTCCTGTTCACAGCATTAAAAACAGCCGAAGAACGATGAGCGCGACCCAGTGATCTCCTACTCCACCCATCCGGTCATCGTGCAATGTTGACATCGCATCGAATGTAGGATGCATTGTTTCTTTCAATGGGCCGCGCTCTTCACTCTGTACCCAGGGCACGCCGCTGGAGAACCCTAGCAAGTAAAGGCAGTATTTGCATTCGAGAAAAATGTTTTCGTTTGTTGACTTTTCTCGTTACTTTGCGCTATATACTTCCCTCCCGCCCGCACTCAACAGTAGTTTATCGGGGTCAGGGAATCAACGCACCTCTCAGGAAGGGGGGGGGGCGTGGGACGGACTCGACCAAAACCCCTTACTCATGTGACCTGACCGGGGAAAGCATGCGAATATTGGGAAAACTCCGGGAATGTGGCAGAGGAAATAGGGAGAGTTTGGGGAGCTGGTAGTTAGATTGGAGGGATGAGGGAGGGGGTCGTACTAGAAGAGTAAGTTTTGAGGGGTGGGGGTCGCAGTTTGCAAAAGTTTTGACCAACCACAAGGCGTGCCCTGTTGTAACCTCTCGTATCTCCTCCCAGTAGTTTCCACATATACTCTAGTTCGTTGCGGATGAAAGGGCGTGCCAGGCGGTAAGTGTGTGCCACGGTTCCTGCCAGTTGTTGAATCGGGTATGCTACAACAATTCGAAGAATACGAGTGATACGAACGATATGATACAGTTTTCTGATTTGCTCGCTTCAGAAACTGAGGGAGAACGGGTTAGCACCGCGCCAAGCTCATCCCGCCTGACAGGCCCCTTCGTCCGCAGTGAACCAGACTTTACACCCTATAAGCGTTCAGGAGATTTCGATACCACTCCTAACAAACACTTCAGATGATTTTCTAATTTTATAAGCACTGTGAAATTGTAACACATAGAAAGTTTTTGATCGTAATATTGTAGATCGATTGAGTTTTGAAGAATATTCAGTCTTCGACGACCAGAATTGCGATGAAATCGACTGTTCCGGTGAGGTGAAGACATATGACCGTTGTAGTACCGATTGCTAATGCAGCCACTACCAGAGCAACAACTACGAAACACTTGAAAGGTGACTGAAAAATTGCTTTTTTTGATTTTTCCCGCACACAAACTCCGTATCCTGTAAAGGGGAAGGGCGTGGCTGCGTACTTCATAAGGACATGACCTAGGTCGTGCTTTCGTGCTTCTTCGTTTGAGACAACTGTCATCCTATCTAGTGCTCGACCAAAACATGAGTCCAATTGTTTCAAAGCGGCAATATCCTAGAAACGGATGCTTTGCCATGATAAAATGAAGTACGCGACCAAGTCCTCCTCACGTCCGCGACATAGAGACGCTCTTTCACCTGTTGTTCAGGTCACGACTAGATCATTTGAAGTGCTCTGTGCTCATGGGGGTAGCTAGGTTATCAGCCGTGTGAACTGCACCACTTTCGCGGCCCTGAAATACTTGGGAAGCGCCAACAGGCTAACATGGGGTGCCCACTGGAAGTGCCGCTCAGTCAGTGACTATCTGCTTCCTGTGCAGGTGCTAACTCAGCAGTGAAAAAAGGGAAAACGGCGAAACACTGTCAAGGGGGCCCTACATTAGGCCTCTGTAGGTTTTGAGCAGTATACGAGAATGTGGGAAGAACAGTAAGGGTACAGAACAGAACCAGTTGAATGAGGATTGAGTATGAGGACGAACAAGACCTACCCCTGAACAGCAATGGTGAAGTTAAACAGAAAGGGCGAAGTCAGACCTCTATGGGTAAGGCCCGATCTTTATGGGGGACTTCGGCCAACCTTGTGACCCATTTCCGAGCCGCGAAAATGTGTGACTGCTGCGCTACTCTAAAGGCAGTTGGCACGATGGTTTCTCACTCGGCATAAAACGCTAGTAAGGCGCTATGTAGTGGGGAAATGGCGAAAGAACGGAAAGAAACGGTCAAAATCCGGCGAAGAAAAAGCCTCCGTTCTCGGTGACCTGAAAATCGATTTCGGACGAGTTTCCCATACGCATCTTGCCAGTCACCGCTACCGAAAATACGGCTGCATATGTGCACCCATGTATGCATGCAGCATCACGGCCGCTTTATACCAATCCCTTCGCTTCATAATTTGCTTAGCAAATGAATTGATCAGAGCGTCAGGAACAGGCGTCCGTTGCGTTTGTGTGGCGGTCGGGCGAGGATGGCGTTTGGGACGGAATGTTGTGCTTGTAGGGGGTTTATAGGGTACCCTCCTTGGAAAGGCGCCACGGAACGCCGTACGAGTCACGGAATTCTGTTAACCATTCGTATAAATCTACATTGTCATTAATCCTAAATCTGTAATGGCGATTTATCGTGCCAACTGCCTTTTAAAGGCAGCGGGACATAATGGCGGTGGGGCGGGAATTCGTCATTGGTGAGGGGCGTTTGGTCGCACCAACTCACAATCAGCCCCTCCACCCACTGACGTTGGCAGTAATCGTCCCGCCCCAAGCCATCGTACCCACTACCTTCAAGGAAGAAGCTCCGCATGTCAGGTAATCGCGGGCTGTGTTTCTAATGCATGACAAGCTGAACTTACGTTATCTTGTCTCAAACTATGTCTTCTAGGTTTTCCCTTGGGCGGCCCTACGTTTGACGGTTCTTGGTCTCCAACCGGTTTTCATCTAACCAAGAAACACACCATAAAATTTAGAGGTTCCAAACTTATAGCAGCACCTGCGTTCATTTGTTGTTTCCGACGCCCTCTTTGGTATCGTAGCTCACCTCACCCTATGAAGATGTTGACGTACAGTTTCACAACCTCAAAAATGCGAGAGAATAGCCTCTACTCGTGGAAGAGTGCGGCAGCCCGCCACACCTGGCGACCACTACGCCTCAACTTCATTCTAATGTTGCCTGATGGTGCGGTTTGTTCCATTGCTGCTTATCTCCACGTCGAATGGTGAGAGTTGAGGTGATAAGGGAAAACAGCTTGAGCAACAAGTGCGAACTCGTGCGGCGCGCCTTCTCGTTCGCCTTGAGCACGTACAGGGCACTTGATTAGGCTGGCAAAGGTCGCGAAGCGGCTGCGGGCGCGTCACGACTGCGGTGATCAGCTGGTTCCGACGCTAACTTGGCCATTTTCTCCCTTTGTTCACTGTATTTTCTTTTTTTTCAAGGTGCAGTTTATTGGCCTTTATGAAGTACATTGGGACATGGGACTGTTTTTTTTTGTTCTTGCATAAGAGTGCTTTTGCGATTTTTTCAGGTATTTGTTCAATTGCCTGCATAACTGTTTGAATTGTACGCAAAAACAGATGGATCTCATCATAATTTACCTTGTGAAGACAAGCAACAATAATCGTGAAGAAAAAGCTGCCAAAAAGAGTGTGAATTAGGGAGAAAACGGCTAAAATAGACTTGAAGCAGCTGATCGCCGCGCTCGTGACACCGCGCACCGCGTCGCGACCCTTGACGGCCTAATCAAGTGCCGCGATGGCGACTGTACAATCTTATCTCGGCGTGTGGTCCATATATAAGGCACATCGCGGTGATTTTTTTTGCATTTTTCTTCACTAATGAACTACTTGCTTACTTTGTTATAATTCGTCTGAGCTTCATAAACTGATCAAATTGAAACGCGGGCGCTGCCTTTAAAGCAAACGGGGTGGAAAATTTTTTGGGTGAAAAATGATGTTGTGTTGATAAACTTGCCGGCACTATTAGGTGTTGCACGATCAGATTTGCCGCTCTCTGCTTCTACTGATGTGCAGGGACTGATCGTAACGCTCCTGAAAGCAGCATGTATGTAGTTCATATTGACCTAGTCGCAAAAATGCGCCCATAGGAGGTCCGCAGCGGCGAAGAGAGTATATGTAGGCGGCGTCACGTGAGCGGCATTCAGACTAAGACCCAGCTTGTTTAACTTGAAATGGCCTACACCTGATGTGGCTACACAAATTTCTTTCCGCTGGGTAGACACGCAAAGGAGCCTGTGCCAGTTGTCTCGACTCGATGTTCATGTTGTTTACCTTCAAAAGCGCGTGTGTTTTCATGACGCTTCCATTCTGATTGAAGCCTACAAACGTCGCGCACACTTTGAACTGCGAGCTCCCAACTCATTGTAGCATTGCTGCAAGGTTTAGAAGTTGTGTTTGATTTGATCGATTTATTCATTGCAAGTCCAACGGTTAGCAGGAGCACGAATCAGTCGCAGCTCCTGACGATTCAAGGCGACTTGAATCGCTCAGTACCTGGTAATGAAGTAATGCCTTAATGCAGTGGTTGCGTGTTCTGTAATGATCATAAAAGACGTCGGACTAGTCGTGGAGCTCGCGATGAGTCGGGCTTGGCCATTGCCCGCCGTGCTTGCACTCTCCAACGAGGTACGCGCGATGAGTGTATCTGTATTGGAGTGTCAAATTCCAGTTGCAGCAGTGCGGCAAATAGGCATGCAGGCGGGTAGCACGTTCGCACCAAGCCCAACCCAATCTACGTAGCATGCGACGACGTGTCCGACTCTACTCGAAGTCGTACGCAGTTCTCCAGGTACATAACAATAGCTCTTTGTGCTGTTATTAGTCTGGTCACTAGCTAAGAAATACTCTGGTATGCGCGCGACGGGCGCAACTGAGAAGTTACCTCACACCACCAGTTCGCTATAACCCACTGTAGGGGTGCTCACCTGGTAAAAAAATAGGAGTATGTCTATATTTGTGCTGCAAGTGCTCCCAGGATATTGTAGTTCGCTGGGACGGTTGGGCGTGTCCGTGCATGCGTTTGCGCGCGGTGCAAAACTCACTTCTCTACGCAGTTGTCTGAAGCGGGAAAGTGACAATACTGTATCATATCTTCCTATTATCTGTCATTTTTCTACAATTCTGTCGGGTGCGCGTCCCAACAAGAAGGCAGAGAGCGGCTTTGAAAGGGTGACACACTCCATAATGTTGACCCCCAACCCGTCCGCAGCGAACTAGAGTACATCGTCTTTCTGCACTTGATAGTCCAATTCAGTGCGTGCTGCGTGCGGCGGCGGTCGCACCGCAACCCGTACTGCACAAATCGTTGAACCAGGTAATGACATTACTGTATTAATATCCTTCGTGTTACTACGTTTTCTAATCAACTTTTTGTCGGCATACACCGTTTCAAATACGAAAAGGCTGAGAAGGCTTCAAAAAGTGTGCACGCTCCTTCTCGCCGACAGCGCCCCTATCAAGTGGCAAGGATGACGACTGCAATACCTAGCGTCATAATGTTTGTTTTTAGCTTGAAGATTTATTGATGCCCTGTCATAACCCTGGAAGTATGCACATGTGGCTGGTTTCTCGTTTCTTCATGAAGAAAACCGATGACATTTCCCAGCAGAAAATCAAAACGACTGAAAAGTGTATGCACTGTTACAAAGCTTGTGATTGGTCGTGGTCGGGTGTACAACACTGCCAAAGAGGACCGTCATCCACGGAACAGGTACTCAAAAAAACGATCCTTAGCATCTTTCATTTGCAAGTTTGGATGCTATCGTAGCCGTTCTTATTAGCTGAACGACGCGCCGTTTCACCTAGGCGGTGGACCGTATGAATAGATGAACCCAACCTGTTCGATGATCACTGACCACAGAGCTGCATGAATAGCAAATGAATCCACTATCTGCCATTGTGTTTGTTTCAGAATTGATAACCCTCAAGAGCACAGCTCAGCAAAGCTTGTTGATAAGGGGAGCGTTAGTGGTGAATGAACAAGCTGAATTGGAGCCCAGTGAAGTGACTACTGGTTGCTGTCTTGGGCAGCGTTCCGAGTTCGCGACGGCAGCGCCTCGGTCGCGCGTTCGACGCGGTCGTGCAGTCGAAAGCATGCGCATCGATTGTCGTATCAACCCGAAGCGCTACCATCGCGAAGTCTAAATCTGCCTTATATAGTGGCGGCAGGGGGCTGACATCCTTAAATTCGAAAAATCTGTACCTGATTGCTGGGAACATATACTAGCTACGGATAGTGTGGGGATGGGTGAATCAGGACGCATCATTGGTTGAGGATTTTGGTCCAGTCCGTACGACCCGCGCTCCCTAAAAGCTGGGTCGGTACGACCCCCCCCCTTCTAAGGTTGCTGTTTTTTCGCTTTTTATTTGCGTTTTCTTCCAACACCTACGTGGAAGAAAGCCAGAGCCAAGTTGAAAATTCCCCCTGGCTTCTGAGCACCTTCCAGCACTAGACGTCACCTAGCCAAAGAATTTCTGTACGAGTGAAACTCCAAACATCCCATCGGTTCACAAGACAGGATCCTGCTTCCTCTATTTTTAGGAATTCAGTTTAGAGGAAATGAATTTAGCCAAATAACATCACCTGGCTAGAATGGAATTATCCGATGAAGTCTCTTTGTCTTTTAACCATCGAAAAGCTGACGGAAACCATCTGACAAAATGCAGAAATGCTGAGTTCCGGCATTTCTGCCAATTCCGCGATCCTACAACGAATCAGCTAGATTGAACAACAGAACAATCTAGCTGATTCGTTGTGGTATCAGAAGTATTAAACAACAAACAATACCATTAAAGACCAAATAACAATAAATGAAGAAATAATCGCAAAGGACCATCACGGCAATCAACTGAAAACCGGCAGAGTAGATGGTTGCCTTAGGACGCGTTTACTCCACTTTTCTAATTTTTCCTTTTTTCTTCTTTTTCTTCAGTGAAGCAGCTCGCTTTGAAAATTTATAATTCTCTGAGGGTGGGTCATTGAAGAAATGGAGAGTGCTGCTGTAGAGAAGAAGGTTTGAACTTTACGAAAAGTGCTGGAATATCTATAAAAGTTGCCAAATTCAGGGATAAATTCAGCGTAGGGATTAGTTAGGAATTTTCAAAATTGGATGCAAACTGTCCTGGTTTGAACAGAGATAATTCTCCAAAACTCAATTGTTCGCAAATTCAGAACCAGTATCGAGTAATAGAAGATGTCCCCTTCCCAGAAATCGCTTACACTTTTTCTGAAGTTTTCAAAATTCAGGAAAACCCGTTCTCTGTGTATCGTTTCAAGTGGGCGAATTCGAATATCGAAGAACGCATGTGGATCGGATTTTGTGGTAAAACAGGGCAGGATATGGTTTGTTTAGCGCCGATCACGCTGACCTTGGATGCGCCGCGCATTGGGGTCCGCGCTGAGGTGATGGGATGGTGCAACTTGTGCGTGATGTGACGTATCATTGTCAGTCTATCTATGTCATTTTACACACGTATAATATAGCTTGGAAGCAAAGTTCTGTCACCCTTGTAATTTTCTTTCTTTTTCATATTTTCCAACTCAATGTGAAATAAAAATTAATCGACAATATAATCGCCATTGTTAGCCACTACAGTGCTCTACCTAATGGGCAAGTCAGCTATCCCCTTCTCCCAGAACTAGGGAGGCTGCGAGTTGAAGAAGTAGGCAACTTCTCGACTAATGTCATCCAATTCGCTGAAGGTTTTCTTACCTAAGAAAGCCGTAAGGGAGCGGAACAGGTAACAGTCGGAGGGGCTAAGTCTGAAGAATATGGTGGATGCGGTACGGTCTCCCAGCCTAGCTCCTCAATTTTGTGGTAGGCCTCTTTAGCCACATGTGCTCTGACATAATCATGGAGGACTGCACAGAAGCGGTCTCGACAGCTTTCCTTGAACAGCTTGCGTGAGTTTCTGAAGTTGAGCAGTGTAGACGGTAGCGGTAACCGTGTGCCCTTGCGGGAGCAACTCGTAACGCAGCATGCCCTTCGAATCCCGAAAGCAGCAGAGGAGGACCTTCTTGGGGTTCAGGTCCGATTTGGCTTGCGTGGGCGGGTCTTCTCCTCGAGGTAGCCCACGGCACGACGTAAGGTAAAATCATAGAGTACCTAACTCTCATCTCCAGCCACGATATCCTCCAGAACCTCCTTTGTATTATGATATAGAAGGAGCGATCGAGTGCTCACTCTGGTATACCGTGTGCCATCTGTTAAACTATGGGGTATCCATCGCGTGTGGATTTTTCTGTAGCCGAGGGCCTGAAGGTGGCTAAGAGCTGTTGAGTGGCCATATCCGAGTCTTGTTGCAATACTGCGGGTGGTAGCCTCCTCTTGAACAGTTTCGAAAATGGCGGAGTCTTCCTCGCCGTGACAGCGTCCCGACCGAGGTTTTCCTTCGAAGAGCTTCGTGGTTCCTTTCGCGAAGCGAGCGAACCAACGGCGGACAGTCCTCCCCAATGCACTATTGATGTTACGTACAGCTGCCGTCGCTCCAGTGCCGCGGCGCCACTCACAAAAGATGATCATTCTAAGCTGCTCTTGCGAAACTGACCGGTAAATAAACCCACGGAAGAGCTGGAGCCTTAATATACCTCTTGTGGAAAAGCTTCGAGAATGTTCTACAACCATAGCATGTTACGCATGTTCGAGCATCAAGGATCGAAACTTGTAAGCTATCCAAAAACACTGACAGGACTTTCCCCTCCAACCTATATTTAGTAGTTACGGATGTTGCCGCATCCGCAATGGGCAGGCCAACCGCAACGCCGCTAAAGCTGTGTTCCAACAATAGCTAAGTTGGATAAGCGACATCAACTGCTGGGAAACAGTCTGGGTTCTTCTATGAAGCAAATTTCCTATACCAGGAACACGCCACACTGACACCTTGCGTTTACTGATTGCACCCAGAACAACCCCCACCCTCTCATTCTCAGCGGCTAAATACGACTCCGCTTGTGGAGGGAGACGGTAAAGAGGATTGTAATTCGCCGCACCGTCACGCGCGCGACGGACGCTCCGTTTCCATAACTCGTTTAACACTGTCAAATGGAGCAGACCGACTTCATGTAGGACCCCGCCATCGTAAGACACTCATTACTGTTTTCGGTCCGCTTAATTGCATGCTGTCGCCATCTACCCTGAAACCATCGTCTTTGCGGGCGAGACGTCGCACGCTGACGGCGGCAAATTACGATCTCTTGTCAACAACCCCTGTTGGGGAATCTCCAACAACGATGTGCCCTGCACACAGGGCACAGCATTGGTTGGGGATTCCCTATGGGGGGGGGTCGTATTTGGCCGCCAAAAGGGAGGGGTCGTATTTGGGCTGGGGAAAATTATTTTTATAGTTGGTTTTTCTTCGCTTTGCGGACGTTTTGGCAGGGGGGAGGGGTCGTCACTTTGCTGCTAGGAGTTACGGTCGGTTCACTTCATGGGTTTTATGAATTTTTCTGTGTTATAGTACTATGTATGTACGCCCGTAGCGATGTACGTCGCGATGCCTTACATACCCCCCCCCCCGCTTGAGCAACTTTTCGGCCGAGTATAAACACAACCACAGTCAGCACATCGACGAGAGCATGGGGGGAGGTCGCACCAGCCCCTGAAAAAAAGGGGGGGGGGGTCGTAAAGCTCGAGCCAAAATCCCCCCATCGAAGCTGTGCCCTGCCCGCACAGGAACTGGCCATTCGTCGCGCGTAGCACGTTTAAATGTGGTCGCTCATCGAATCCCGCGCAAATGTCGCGAGCGTCACGCACAACGATTTGCCAAATTTAAACGCAGTTTCTGGTCTGATTTTACGTACTAAAATGTTGGTATGTCATTCTAAAGTTTTTTCAAAAAGGGTGGGAGGCTTTTAAGGGGGGGGGTAAACCATTTGCCTTTAAATGGGGAAGTCTCTGTCATTTACTTTATTAAGCGGTTTTCCTTGACGGTTTGATGACTTCTCCAGTGAATTTCTGGACATGCCATGTGCACATTTTATATCGCCTGAAGACTATATCATTAGAGTTCCGTGAACAAAAAACCTTTAGGTTTCCTCTAGGACTTTTCAGCTTACCTGAAATCATTCTCTCATTTCGCGTTCTTCGCTCTCTTTCGATTCCGTAGTGGATTTGTCGTCATCAATGAAGAAGTCATCACGCGTTAAATATCGTTTCACACAACTCCGATTCGTCATGCACCCCTCGAACGCCTGCTAAAAATACCAGTACTGATAAACCATGTTCAATTGTAGGTAGGTGTACCGATGTTTTAGAGGATTTATCGAGTTTTTCCTGCTTTATGGTAAAAGCTCTAGACTATTACGGTTTTTTAGCCGTGTCAGAGGGGACGTGGATGTTCAAAAGGTACCGTTGGTCTGGCTATTTGGACCTACGTCAAACCGATATTGAACTGAATGAGTTCATTGATTCGTCGACTTTTTCGGCGATTGAAAACGAAGCTGCTCATCGCCGATCCCGTTGAGGTAGCGTTCTTGTTTATATTTTTTGTAATATTTTTTCTTGTGGTCTTCCTAATATTTTTTCATAAAAATCCTTCTTTGTCCGGAAAGCTACCATCGAAGAACGGAAGGGGGGGGGGGAGCAAGTCAAGTTCACTGAGGAGGAAAAACCGGGAAAATCAGCTGTCGAAAACATTTTGCGCAAAAGCAAGTACGAGAACACTTCTCGGTGGGGATGCCCAGCGTACGAGGTGGCCTTAGTTGCGAGCCAGCCCCGCCAACGAGTTCTCCCAACCAGCACCCAATCAAAGTCGCACTCAAAGTCAAAACCGATAGCTCCCCTAGCTAGAGTCACCTCCTCGGATGGAACTGTGAAGAACTCGTCATTTCTGATTTTTCCCATCGCAGCGCTCTCAAAGCGCATTGGCTCCTGGTGCAGAGCTGGCGGCTTAGCCACAAATTGTAACTACACTCGGCTGCACACAATCATCTGATACCAGCTGCAAGGTGGCTAACGTCTGCCACCATTTCGTGAGGAAAGAAAACAAATGGAGCTTGTGGTTACCCCTTTCAGTTTCTTTCACCTGTGATGCTATCAGGTCTCCAATCGCATTGGCGTCAGCCTTGTTTGACTTTTTGCGGCGTACAGAGAAGAACTTCATAAGCACTGGCAATTTAGGTTTTTTAGATTGTTATTTTTAATGTATGCCCGTGGTTTCCAGTATTTTTTGAACAAGACTTCCATCATGTTTTGACTCACGTACTTATTGAGAGATGTAATGATTGGTTCATAGTTTCAACCGATAATAATCGTATATAACTCTGAAAACTACAGTCTTGTTCGCTGCGGATGATAGGGCGTGTTAGGGGCTGGGTGTGGCGCAGTGCCAGCCCGTTTTCCACCAACTGTTGCTGCTTACCCGGCTCAACAAAGAAGAGAAGAGGCTGTCGTCGCACTAAAAGCAGTTCTCTGACACGCCCCATCATATATGTCGAACATGACTACTAGCTTCTCGATATTCTGTATCTCAGAGGGCATTTCCAGGTGATTGTTGCCGAAAGTTTCAACGAAAAGTCGTCCAATGCAGTCATGATTGAAATGATACGTTCCTCATTGCCAAATGCCACAGTGACTAGTGTTCACAGAAGGTCAGCATTCAGAGGTGCATTCGCCGACAGGAGGGGGAGGGGGCATTTTGCACTTGCCACTTCCCATCATCGGGTTCATTGTTTAACAAGAGTTCAATAAAATTATGCAGAAATTCTACTGTTATCACTCAGCGGCTTCGCAAGATGTCACAAATCTCTACTTGATAGCTTGATAGACTATGTGGAAGCAGCAAAAACGCCATTTTCTCCCCCCTCTCCCCCCCCCCGCTCCCGTCTCCGAATTACGCCTATTGAGGGTCCCCTTTCTAGGTTCTTCAATCATCAACGTGGTGCAGAATTAGTGGCACAGTTAGCAAATGCTGAAATATCGAATTGCGACAGCGTTGTACTCCAGAAGTAACTTCTTCACTGAGTTCCTCCATTTTTTTCAGGGCTGTGTTATTTTTTATTTTGAAGGCATCTATGCAGTCTAACTGCAACCTGATGTTCAGGCAATTTTGTATGCAGAGCTGCTCGGCTCTCATCAAGTATGTGGAACACATTCAAAACATTGTATTTGCTTCAAAAACACTATATTTCGTTTATCGTGACATCGAAAAGATGTGTCTCTTGGGTGGGTTTTCCAGAAGCTCTTTGGATCGTGTTCCTGTGTTCTTACTGAAATTTCCATCTGAACCAAGTATAATTTCAGACGTTGGTTCGTGGAAGAATCTTGAAATAGATAATAATCACCCTAAAAAGGTTTTAATCAGAAGTTTTTTTTGACGCGCTTCAGCTTGGTGGGGGCAATAAACGGACTCTGCAAAGCTAGTACAGGCCACCGCGTTAAGGTCCGGAAATCCCTGTAGCTAAAGTAAACTTTTCTCAGCTCCATAAAAATTCACAGGTCTGCTAGTCAACATGAACTTATAAGAGGAACAAGTAGAAATGAAGAATGCTTCCCGCTTGTCCCCTGAGCCGAAGCGCCTTTTTTTCAACATTTTCTTCATAGTACTGTACTGTGTTTTATGCAGGAGCGAAAGTCGTTGCTTGCCATCATTGATGAAACGCAAACCTCAGCAGGTGCACGACTTCTTCGCTCCAACGTTCTTCAACCTTCCGGTGATCAGATGGTCATTGAAGAGAGATTGGATGCTGTGGAAGAGTTGGTTGATAATCCTCATGTGAGTATCTGCATAACACAGCTTTTCCCTTTTTTTTCTCTGGAGGTTATCACATCATTCAAAATGGCATTGGCGAAAATGCGGCAAAATCAAAACCGATAGTATGGTGGTGTTGGTCAGCCGAATAGTGCTCTTGTTCGATACCCATTTATTCGCCGATTTGTCACCAAGATCCACTGGTCTTTTGTTTGTCCGCCATTTTTGGTGGATTTCTGCAATGAACAGAAGTCTCTAAATGAAGAATATTTCTATTATTTTTGTCGTGGTGCATTATTCTGCCATTCCATGGTTTGGTCTTCTAATTTTGGCTTATTTTGTTTTTTTGCGTTTCCTGAGTTAGTGGGTCGGTCGCAACGCAATTATAGTTGCCTGGCCTCATTTCTTCCTCTAACAAGGGAGGTCGTTCAGGCGAGGTGAGCTTTTTCGAAATGGTCTGTGCGCATAATTGTAAGGGGCACACTACGAGGACCAGAAAACTGAGGTTCATTTTCGGCTGCGGCCTTCTAACGATAAAAAACAACGTAAAAATAGGTTCGGATGGTTCGGATTCCACCGAGGGACAAAATTTGGCTTTCTAGGACAATTTTTCTATTTTTTGATCCATGTTTGTCTAAGTGATTGGTCCTAACAAAAACAAGCAACGATAAGCTGAACAGATCCTACTTTTATGGAGGGCCAAACTGCTTTTTCGTTCGAATTCGTTCGTATGCACAGACCAGCTTTTTGGGGCTATGCCGGTGCCAGACTGGCACTGGACCACCGAAAACATTTAAGTCTAAATCGTGAATCAGGACTCGTCGATTACCCTAGGCAGCAAGGTTTTGAGCGAAATTTTTTTTAGCTTATTTCGGGTGTGTAAGTGGCCGACCATTTGTCGGCAGCTATGAGCGGAGTCTCCCACATCTTCGTAACAGCAATGACGTATCTTTGGCGCTATCGGACATCCGGACACACCCATAAGCCCATATAATATACGGTCAAACATTGAAATTTGACTGAAAATTCGTTTTAGAGGTAATCAGCTGGCCCTGATCACAAATATAGACACTATTTTTCGTGTCCGCCTGACATTGGCGACAGAATAGCGGCTAACGTTGCCATATATTGGTGGTATTGAACATAACGAAATTCAGTGGAAAGAAGAATGTGTGGCCGCAAATTGTCTATAATTGACACCTGGCACCAGAAGTATTTTTAAATCGAACCAGGTCCACTGTATAGCCTAATGAGGACCAACGTCCAGCAACAGTTTGTCAATGGGCGTGAAAGTCGGAATAGTTGAGATAGCACTGACTCATCGAGGTACAGCTGAAACTCAGAATGTTTCAAAATGGCAAATACTCCGAGTTTATATTCATGCGGCAGGCGCACAAGTTGGGAAGCGAGAAGAGCGAAATCTAAAAAATTGCAACAGACGGCACAGACGCAAGAGAGCCGAACCATCAAACACCCACCCTCACTGCCCCGATTGCGAAACCGTCACTCTTATCCCGACGTACGCCATCTCGAATGCTCGACGCTAGCGCTCTATCGTTGATGAAACGCCAAGAAGCCGTTCACGATCCTTGAGCACCTAGACCCAACGTTGGAAGCTTTTTTTCGGGGTTCGATTCAAATAGCCCCTTATACAGGCCCCCTCACTCAGCCGCAAACTTTTGGGGTTTTCGAGTTGCAAGTGACCTGCGTCCGTAAGAGGCCCAGAACGAGCAGATTTCAAAAGATTTCTTTGTCACTCGTTTTTTACCGTTCCTGAAGCGCGCAGCGAAAATGAAGCACAGTTTTCAGGTCCTTGCGTGACGCCGCAGCTACAAGTTATGCACAAGAAATTTGAAAAGCGCACCACGCCTGAAGACTCCTGTAAGTGACCTCGCCTCTCTTCCTTTATTATGCTATCTTTATCGGATAGTGGGCCTGGAAGCTGGCTTGTTAGGGGCTAGGGGGATACGCTGACATCCGAAAAGCCTAGCTCTCAGGTATACCTAGGCGTGCCCTAGTGCCCTGTTATCCCTAGAGCAACCATCCACTTGCAGGGTACACGCCTGGGGATGTGGCGAAATGTCGGTGTAGCAACGACGCCTCGCCCCCCCCCCTCCGCCTCACGGCTCTTCGCCGACGACGCGCGATATGTCGGCGAAAAACAGTTATCGAGGGGGGGGGCTGCTGTACCCTCTCCACTTGTCTTCTTATTTTTCTCTTATCAAACTCTGCCTGTCGTAAGCAATAACAAACAAACTACGCAGCCAACAATAGCTAATGAAGGTGAGAGTGAAGCGAGAATGGCGAGCAGTCCACTCACTCACTACCCACTCCTTCCCTACTCTCTATTTGTTTTGTATTCATCTACGGTCAACTTTCATTTCTATGGTTAAGGATATCGAAGGGGGGAAGGGTGCGGTGGAGTTCACGCGATACCAGATCAACGCACTCTGATCGTCTGCGCTGCTCGAGACGCGAGTCTGTTTAGGGGACTGGAACAAAGTGGCAATGGTAATGGTTTGAAGACGCAGCTGCTATTGTTATCCGCGTCAGCTGAGAACATCTGCATTTGGTTTATCACTAAATTTTCTAGTCCTTATACGAATGATGCGTTGTTTCCAATGGAAGCAGATATCTGTTTTTTTTCTGATTTGGCGGCTGAATGCTGGTAATTGACAGTTCGAAGCGAACGACTATCAATGGCAACAAAAGTTCGCGTTGGTGGGAAGTGACGTTGTCGCCAGTCGCCTGCAGTGAGGCAGCTGGGTGCACTGGTGACTCTGAAAGGAAAGAGACGGCTGTAAGGTCTTTTCGCTACGTCGTCATCCCAGCTTTCAAAAACAACTGAATGCGCTGATGTTACGTGTTTAGCCTCATTTCACGCTTTATGGGTAAAAAGTTCGACAAGAATCTCGTTAAATTCTGTGGCGAGAGTGAGAGAACGGCGGTGCACGCCTTGGCGGAGCGGCGGGGCGCTTTGTAGGACCGTTTGTACAAAATGGGAAGAATTTACTGTGGCGGCGATTATCTCCTTTTCCTTCCCAAAATTTTTGTTAGCACTCCCTCTCCAGGGAAGGGGAATAGAGAGGCTCTGCCGGTTATTAGAAAAGAACAAAAAACCCTCAAAATATTGTTTGTAGGCACCAGTTTGCACAAGCAGTGGCAGGTCAGCTAAATATTCACGCCCAAGGTGGAAGAGCGGCCAAATATTTTAATATGTTGCAAATCGCAAAAAGTGCATTTAATGAGACTCATCTCTGGTTATCTCGCTAAACACAAAGTTCGTTTTCAAAACCCAGTTAAGTTGTAACTAATACACGTATGCACTAAACATTATATTCCGAATTTATGCTTTTCAGGCTGGTGGAAAAATTTCGGCCAAGTTTTGGGTTCCACGTGCAATATTGGGTAATTTATTCAATGTGTTCATGAGAATCCCCCCAGCGGCGAGCCTACTCGTTCAAAGTGGCCGACTTCAACTTACCCAGTATGACAACCTTTTTTCTTCGGTATTTCTGAATTCAGGAGCAGTCGTGCATACAGTAGTCCCTGGAAAAGTTGGGCATTTTCGTTACTCGCGCCTGAAAGCAAGTGCTGCATCATACGACCGCTCGCAAACTGACTGAAGAATTTTAAGCTGCGACTGTGCTGAAAAAGAAAAGGAGGTGAGAGATTGTTGAGTGTTCATGTCTCTTTAATCCAAGTTTCCCTCTTCACATGCTTTCCGTTTACGTTATCCCTTTCTGTGGCAGGTCGTCTCCGCTATTTTGTCGCAACAAATTCACGTCGGAGGTGCGCCGCTATCATCAAGCCGCAAGTAGCTGTCTAGGCCAGCTGTCTCTTTGAACGCGTCCTTTTAGAATGACGCTAATCGCTTTTCTCGCTTCGAAAGCCTCTCGTTTTTCTGTTACCGAGCTGATTTCTTATTTGCCAGGCATTCTAGCTGAATGAGGCGAATGACAGCGATCAAAAGAAAATTCTCTAAGCGATGCGTTCCAAGATGAAAGCCATGTGTAGCAAGCAAGAAAGTTCTCTCAACCTTCGACACAAAAATGTTATGCGATAAGGTCATCAAGGTTTTGATCCCGAATTTTCAACCCAGATCCTTTTGTAATTTGATATCTGCTGTGATAGGAAAGGCATCTCGGTAACCCTGGATGTGGCAGAAGGGCTTATGAAGAACTCGCTCAGGGATTGTTCAATCTCAGGTAACTATGCCCTGCAATTTTTTTTGTTGTCGCGATTCTGGTTTCAGTTTTCTAACTAGTGCAATGCATGGATTTCTGAGAACAAAGATTTTTTGATCTTTTCAGAAACCCAGAGCTCGTCGAGGCATTGACCAGAACAGAACAGTTCGATTGGCTTACTCCGCTTCTCGAGGTTTTCATTATGTGTGGGTGTGCGGGAATCAGCTACAGCTACTCTAGCTCCTGTGCGGGTTTCTGATTCTAATAATCATTTCCATTATCGCAAAAAAGAGAACTTCCTTATCACTATAATCAGATATTTCATCAACATCACGCGCTTAATAGGTCGTCTATAACATTTCTTCGCAGAAACATTGCTTCGTTAGAAGCAATGGTAAGTGGAGCATCTATCTGTGGTATATCGACTTTCTTAATGCGTGCCTTTTTCAGATAGAATAGAACAATCCGTATCAGAAGTTATGATCGCTATGATATCGTCGTTCAGAGCGCCATTATCAGAAGTTAGTATTCCTAAGAGGCTTTTGCATCGACCTTACTGCACGAGTCACCTTGTAGCATACTGTCCCTGACGGAATGAATGTCTGCTAGCTAGCGACATTCAATTCCGTCAGGGACAGATGGTACGTCTTCTCGCAGTGGATGAGGGGCGTGCCAGTGAAGGCAGGGAGAGCTCGCCGCTAGCCCGTACCCGTTCAGGTTTTGAAGCGCAAAAAAGGTGGAAACACGACTGACATGTAACTTTGTGATAACAAGTCTTGTCGCGGTCTCCGAAAAAAAAAGAAATGGGGCTGGTGTTGCAATCATTCCCCTGGCAAGCATCCCGGTCGTCTGTAAGCGAAGAAGACTGTAGGAGTAGAAATTATACAAGTTTTAGCCCATGTTTAGATACGCTCCTCTGATTCGCTGTGCTTTAACCATTATTATGGACTCTATTGGACGCTAGACATGCTGTCAGTTTTTGGCGGTCTATGCCGACTAATGAGATACCAGTGCGTTGATTGGAATTCTGTTTCTTTTGGCGTTGTTCTGTAGTTCCATCGGGATTGTATGATTAGGTTGGCGGAAAGTTCCTCAATTTGTTCAAATTAGACTTTCTTTTTACAGGAGAGGGGTACAAATCAAAATTATATGCAATGTTATTCGACGAGATCCTTGACAGGCTTTTGGGACAGTTCCATGGATGCCAGTTGTTTAACAATGCACGCCGGCGCGAACGCAAAGTCTGACATCATCTTAACTGACTTGGGCTCAGTCCGTGGAGGTCCTCGGCTGTATAACGGTTGAATAAAGGAGCAAGTCGCAGCCAGAAGAGCAACGTCTGGACTACACGGTGGCAGGGATAGAGCCCATCCAGCTCTGTTGGCATGAAGTACGGCTCGAAACTTTTTTTTTGGGGTGTGCTGCACCAGCACGTTGAGACGGAGGTGCCGATAGATTTTGCCCTCATGCTTGACGACTTCGCTTAGATCTCGTAGCTGCTTTGCGTAGACTTGACCGAGGAAGCAGCTTCTTCATCCAACGTTTCCGACGCACCGCTATCCTGGAGCTATGTTTTACAGGCTCTCCGAATCCTCACTTCGCCATTTCAAACCGTTAGGTTCCGCCTCTGAAGGAGCAAAGATTGTCTGATGCCTGGTGGACCATTGTCCTCTTTCGTTACTTCGGCGTCGACAGCTGCCAGTGCTGGCGCCCAGGGTGGTAGAAGAGAGTAGTTCAAGCTAAGCGCTTGAAGGGGTCGTGGCTGAAGGTAGCTGATACCATTCTTGTAATATTGCCCACTTTGCCAGCGGTTGATCGTTGAGATTTATTCGAACCTCAAACTTGGGTAATTAACCTAAAGAGGCATAACCATTAACGAATATAGACTACGATTCTAGAACAATGAGGAAATCTCAAGAGCATATTTCTATGAAACTACTACGCAAAGAGCAAAAATAAATGTAGAGACAAGGAAAAAATGCACCTGATCCTACAATGCACCCAAGCGAATCGAGCGTCGGCGCTTCCTCTTTTATGCGGACTAAGTATGTTTTCCTACGAAAGAATGTATACATTATGCTTGTTTTCTGAGAAAATCTACCATTTCAATCAAGATAAGGAGGAAAGGAATTCAAGCAACTGTAAAGCATGAGAAGAAAACAGTTACAATCCTGAAAGCGAAGAATATACATGAAACTAAGAACTGAAGCATGACTCATTCTAAGGTATATATGATCACAGTTGTGATACTGCCGGCGCAGCTCCATGAAGATGGTCCTCCATATTGATCTTCCAGTTCTGCCAGCTGCGCCGAAAGGTCTGGTATTCGCTCTCGTTCTTTCGATTCTCTCGCGGTAGTGAGGCACATGCCTAGTGGTGAGAAATCTAAGACCGCAATATCTGCACCTCATCCTTCGTCGCCAACATCTATCAGTAGAGTGTAGAGTGTCGAGGCAATTTCGGCACCAGACTCGTCTTTCACGCTCATCAACATCTCTATAAAGAGGGCAACAGTCACTGTAGTGCTGTCCTTTCTCGTTTCAGAAACCGCAACGAATGTAGGTCTCTTCCGCCCTCAGAATGTTGACAAAAGCGATGATTCTTCGCGGTACTTGTCGCTTCGAGTGGAGTTTTTGTTTCAGTTCTTCCATTCGCGACAGTAATTTGCGCCTCTTTTGCTTCACAGTCACATGCACCTCATCCTTTTCTCTTCGTGCCTCCTTTCGTTCTTCTTCTGGGACTCCGTCCTCGATATCTTGATAAACGTCCTCATATTCGAATTCGAGTACATCCTCAGCAACTTCGCCGTCGGATGGCGGCTTGACAGGCGCTTCCTCTACAGCAGTGCGCGATGGAGGTGTACTGGTGTCTTTCTTCTCATTGTCTGTCGAGGGACGTTCACCTCCGTCGTTATCTTCCACTTTCGGAAGGGAGTCTTTGATTCCCTGGATATCTTCTCCAAATGCATCCATCTTACTGGTTAGTTCGGTGACCCTTCTTCCTTGTTTTGAAATCTCTTCCTGGAGATCTCCCATTTTCGCTTCAATGCTCCTTTGCAGTCCAGCGACTGCTTCATTCAAGTCCGTGAACACACTCCTATGGTCTTCGTTCCCAATCTGAGTTTCTGCATTCATCATTTCATTTTCCATGCACCGGAGCATCTCGTCCAAGAAGTCAATCTCCTTGCGGACGTAATCACTCACAAACACCGGCTCCATAGGCAATCCTTCGATATCCTCCTCGTAGAACGTGCTCCTTGAGCTTTCGGTCGCCGCCTCTGCGATGATCAAGAACTTATATGTCTCATGCGACATCGCGAGTGCTTCCGCTGCACTGCGCAGACGTTCTTTCGTGTGGCAGGTTCTTAGCCAAACATTTTCCACCAATCCTTTGTAGAGGGTGGCTTCCCCCCTCGCGTAGTGACCTGGACGGTCTCCCTGCAACTTTGTGAACTCGTCCTGCAAGTTGTTGGTCTTGGTAGCGCGAAGGATTTCTCTGACGAAGTGACGAATCTTCCGTCGAACATCGTGTTCTGTTGGCAATGTGGGGGCGAGCCTCACACAAGACCGTTTGAGTTTCAGTTCGTCGATCAATCGTCGTTCTTCATATCTTCGTCGTCGTTTGAGAGATTCGTACGTTTCATCATGCTCCATGATCCTAAACAATGCACCTTTCCGTAAATAGTTCGGTTTAAAGCATTTTTTCATAGCTCTTGCTGTTATGCTTCTCACGGCACACACAGACGATTGTGAAGAAGATGCGAAAAATCATGCATGCTGTTATTTTTATGATATAATAGAGGGCACCAGCCGTTCCTCTAACGCACATACCGAGGAAACGTGTACATGCTGTTGTTAAATAGAGGTAACTGAGAATTAGTGCACCTGCAATTATCGCAAGCATGATCAGGACGCTCTTGTACCATTCTAGATAGGCCTCCATGATGTGACTTAGATCCGGCCATTGGAGTAAGCTGGCGCTGTGTCGTTGTGTTGCTTGAAGCGTGCTCCTTAGCCCTCTATGGAGGCTGTGCACATATTTCAAGACTCCTGTTATTTTGAGCGACGTCGGTTGAAGACCACACTTCACTGAGCAGCGCATTTGTACCTGCGCCCTTGATCTCATGAACCTCAATTTGCTCACTTCTCCTGAAGGTGAACAGTGCACAGTGAAAGTATCGGAGTCGCACTCTATTTCTGCAGTGACGGGCTCTGCTGAAGACATGCACACTATCTCCGCGACTGCTCCTCTTTTGCACCCGTAGCATCCGAATATCTGCGTGTCCGTTACTGTGCATCTTTCGTTGATGACGTCCACAACGCTATCCGTTACGATTTCCTTAGTGTTCAGAATTAGTTCTGCTGAGACACCGTTTTCAACATCTGCCAGTACACTGTGTGTAGGATGGCGAGTTAGTCTCAGTGACGGAAGCGTGATCGGGAGGATTTTCTCAATACTTCGGAATTCCTTCGAAAGATCATAGTCCTCACATCGGCAAACAACTTGAGACTGAGCCGGTGAACAAAGACATGTGTTATGCATTGTACAGCGAAGGTTCTCTGCATGTGCTTTCGAGGAGCACTCCACCGTAGGTCTTCTTCCAGCACTCCACAATGCCGTCATGTTTCCGGTCGTGATGAAATCGTTTTCCAATCCAGGTAGAGGTGGAAGTGCCAATACACTCAGAGTCAGACTTATACCTGGTAGTTCGATTGGGATATTGGGTTGCAGAGCAACGATATAGGATGTCATCTCCTTTGTTGTTGGTCTTCTGAGTTGTACTCGCATTTTTACTTGTTCTTTCCAGCGAGCGCAGGAAAACAATTCGTAGATATCGTTGCTAGTAGGCACTGCATATATCCTGTAGAACAGACATCCTGAGCTTAGCGATAGGCAATCGCATCCTATTCCTCCACAGGATTCTAGACAGCCTGTGACTCCGGGGTAACTGTTTCCCAGGGAGAGTTCGGGTAAAAGACTGGTAGCGTTGACATCTGCGCATTTGTTTCCTTTGCAGGAGCCCATGTGGGCACATCGCTTACTATCTATGACCCTTTGCTCCACATTTCTTGTGTAGCCATTAGATGACTTGTCACAGAGTAAATGAAGCTTCTCCCATTGCAAGCGTATCTCCAGAACAGTTGTCTCGTTATTCTGCAGACGGAAACATGCATCTCTTTTGAATGTGTTCATCTTCACGACGGATGCCACATCCACGACGCAGGTAGTCCTCCCGGAAGAGGTTGTGCAACTCTTCATGTGATGAGAGAAGATATTCACGATTTGGCAGGCATGGCTTGAAGAGCAGAGGTAGAGGATGGCTAGAGCTTCCAGAATTGACCGAGCATTTCTATATCTTCGACGATTAAAGAGTCGTAAGATTGAGCCTGCAATTGCACCAGCGATGTAGAGTGCAAGGTACCCGATTCCGAATAATGCTCTCAGAAGAAGTTGAACTGGACGTCCTACGGTAACAGGCACGTAAAATATTGTATAGCACAATGCTATGACTAGGTACAGGAATATACCGAGTCCAATTATGGCAGCTAAAGGCCAGCATTCTGGATTCAGTATGTTTGTCAAGCATATCGTGCAGTCAATCGTTAGGCAGAATTGTTGAGCTGGGCAGGACTTCTCTACCGTCACGATCCGATGTCCGAAGCGTATTTTCCATCTTGCTTCAAAATCCAAGAGAATCTCTTCTGACGGCATCTTGTGTAACTTCTGTATTGGAGGACGTCGTTCCCTTATGCATTGGTCGTTGACGCACAATTCATATTCCGTAGACTCAGGTGCGTGGAGATAAACTCCATTCCTTCTGCACTCAAGTTGGTACTCGAACGAAGCATCCCATGGGTTCTCCTTGGTTGTCGAGGCTTGCTGGGATGCAGTTATAGTCGAGAGTGCCAGTGCCATTTTCAAATAGAAGGTAATTGGCCATATTCGGGAATTCTTCGTTCTGCATGGAATATTTGACGTCATGCATGACACCGTTCCGCGATCGAGTTGTTTTTGCACCTCCTGGGTCACTTTGTGTCTAGGTCGCAGATTGTACCTGCTGTTGATGGTCGGTGCTGTTTCTCGGGTTTCGTTGACAGGTATCACGTCGGTGTCGTTTCCTTCTATTTCCAATGGAACGAGTTGGTTCACAGGGCGTCTTAGAACACGTTTTCCAGAAGTGACTTCAACTTCTCTCACAGCCCCGTCGTTACTGGGGACGAGCTTTGAGATTCTTGCCATCTTCCATTGGTACCGCTTTTGGCATGGGTCTGTGAGCAGTACCACTTCACCGACGCGAGGGGCCTTCGTGCATCCGTGTTTTTGGTCAATGTGACGGCGATGGTGTTCTCTGAGAGCAGTCAGGTAGAAGTCCCTCCAAGCGGTCCAATACTTTTCCGTCAGCGCCTGAGATGATTGTAGCGCTTTTAGCGTCTCAATATGGGTTTGCAGTCGTGTTCTTTCCATGGGAGGAAGATACAAGTCGTCATCGTTGTTACATTCTGTGCTCGTTTGAAGAACGATATCCATGTCTTTCTGGATAAAATCGATTGGGCGCAAGGGTATGAGGGTGTGGTCGAAATCAGCTTCCTGGTATGTCAATGGTCTTGCGTTGAGACATCCTTCGATTTCGGCCAGAAAGGTTCCCAAGAGTTCCATCGATAATACTTTCCTTCCAACTGTCTTGAAGAGCGCGTCCTTGATTGATCGGATTAGTCGCTCATAAAATCCCCCTTTCCATGGAGAGTATGGTGTGATGTGGTGCCATTCTATGAGGTTATCGCTGAGTTCTCGTGCTACGTCTTCCTTCAGCCCCTGAGCGGTGTCCGATCCGTTCAGAATTTGACTTCCTAGCACGAATATAGGCGCGTTGTCACATGTGACGGTTTGAGGTATTCCTCTTCTGGCGACGAACCTCCGGAAGGCGTTCAGGAAACCTTGGGTTGTTCCATTTGGTACTGTCTCCAGGTGGATCAATCGAGTAACTGCACACGTAAAAATGCACCCGTACGCCATGGATTCGGTGCCTTCATCTTCTTTCACAGTGATCGGTCCGAAATAATCAAGTCCTATGTGCTGGAACGGCCGAGCTCTGATAACCCTACGTGCCGGTAAGTCGGTCATCTCCGGGTATTTGTACGGCAAGTTGTTCAATTTTTGGCAAGGTATGCATGCTCGTACATGTCTCTTTACTTGTTCTCTGAGTTTGGGGATCCAGAATCGTTGTCGAACATCTGACATTGTGTGGCCGATGCTTTTATGGTAGCCGCTATGGGACTCAGCGATGATAAGACGGCTGAGTTCCGTTTTCGGAACGATTATGATCGGGTTTTTTGACGACTCAGGCAATTCTGAGTTATTCATTCTCCCAGATGCCCTCCAAATTTGATCCTTATCCATCTTGAGGTTGAGTTTCGCCGTAATCTCGTTCCTGTACTGGTCGTTGAGATGAGTCCGTTGATGATTCTGTATCAAAACGATCTCTGCATCTCTGATCTCTTCCGCTGCTAGGTGTTGGCTATCCTTCAGAACTGCCATCCAAGGAGAATTTCGTCTCAATTTGGTTTTCAGATCTTCATTGAGACGGGAATAGATGCACCTCAAAAATCTCAGCGCGTAAGCTAACACCCTTCGGACTTTGCTGTAGCTATTGTGATTTGATGTCCTCATCAGTTCTGCGCATTGGGTTTCTTGAGACGCAGTGCTTCCAACCAACATTACTGTTGACGTAGAGGGTTCGTCTTCTCCCTGTTCTTCTGGGATCGCAAACAGGTTTGAAACGAAGTTCCCACTCCGAATTTCTCGTAGTGAATAGCCCTTCCACCATATGTGATTGATGAATTCTGGTGACGTGACTCCTCTTGTGGCGCAGTCTGCCGGATTCCATTTAGTATCGATATAACCGAGTTGAACGTCTATCTGCTCATTTTCCATTTCCCGAACAATTCGGTGAACTTCTTTGACACGATTGGAAACATACTGGCCAGTGTTGAGACGGCGAGGAGAAGTGTTGAGCCATTTCAATGAGATTTCTGAGTCGGAAAGCAGAAGGATGCTATGAATGCGCGTAGAACCTTTCAGACATTGAAGAACGTTCCGTGTTAAGCGAGCTCCCATGGTTATTGCATGGATTTCTAGCTTCGGAGTTGTTGTTGATCCTTTGGAGTCCACTATCTTCGACTTTGCCATGAGAATATAGGAGCTGTTGTCACTAACGAGGTAGGTCGAAGCTGCTGTTGCAGTTCTGCTTGCATCGGAGTAGGTTATGAGACAGTAGGTTGTCTGCTGCTGGACGACCTGCCTGGGTATTGACAGGGTAAATCCACAAAGTGCCTCAACGATGCTATTCCACTCTGCCGTATGAGTTGCATTGAGTGGTTCGTCCCAGTCGTAGTGGTCTTTTCAGAGACGTTGTTGGAAAGCCTTTGCCCTGACTAGCAACGGAGCAAACCAACCCAACGGGTCGAATATGGAAGCAATCTGCTGCGCCACGCTTCGTTTGCAAATGACTTTGGCTTCCTTCATCTTAACCAGGAGTTCGAAGGTATCGTTGATCGAATTCCATGGTATGCCCAAGACCTTCGTAGTCAGCTTTGATGAGCGATCAACTTCCTTTATTGCTTCCATGACTTCGAATCGTTAGAAAGGAAGGCTCGTAAATTCATGTTGATGTCTTCAAACAGCAATTTCAGATCCTTGTACTTGATGATCGCTTCTTCCTTAGAATTTGCTCCAACGAACAGGTTATCCACATACAGATTGGTCGCAATTTCTTCAGCAAGAGCACGGTTCGTCACATGATTGTTGAGATGGAAGAGTATAGTGCCACTGAGAAGAAAAGGCGAAGCGTTTTATACCAACGTGACCCTCGTGAAGCGATAAACGACGAGGTTGTCCTCCGACAATGGTTTCTTGATGTCTTTGACCCCAAGCAGCGCGTAACATCGCGGTCTTCCTCATGAAGGTATACTTGGAGAAACGCCTTTTCCACATCGGGAGTAGCACGTATTTCGCAACTCGAAATCGCAGTAGAATTTCGTACACTTAGGCAGGATTGTAGGGCTTGATGTACCATGTCGTTTAGTGAGGGACGGTTCTTATAGTGAGCAGATGCGTCGAAGACTACTCTGAATTTTGTGGTGTCCTTCTCTGGAGTGATCACTGGCTGATGAGGAAGATAGTGAATCCTTTTTGCAAACGAGTCCTTCGATTCGTCGACCTCCTCGATGATGTTCTTTCTCAACTGATCTTGGAAGACTTCATGATATTGTTGAAGAACATCTGGTCGAGTCTTGTATATGTTGAGGATACTTTCCAGACGACGACGAGCAAGAACACGGTTATCTGGGAGTGTCTCGTGGATGTTCTTGAAAGGAAGTCGCACAAAATACCCCTGCTGGCGCCTTTCGATAGAATTGTTGAAGTTTTCGAGCACCTTAGTGTTTATCTTCGCTTTTTCAACTTTTTCAGGACCGGTGAACTCTTCTTCGTCGAAATCTTCGTCTATCCGAGTCGTCGAACCGTGGTCGATGATGTTCTCTGTATGCGCCATGCACACAGTTAGTGTTCTTTTTGGAGAAAGGTATCGTCCGTGATCCTTTTCCCAGAGACTATATACCCTACACGCGTAGGAATGAGGAGTAACCCTGACGGCAACGTGAACTGCGGCGCTTCGAAGTCACAAAGCTCCAGAGTTGATCACAGCCGAGCACTATCTGGGAGGGCCCGATGCTACAGTTGAGCCGCAGCATAAGTTGATGCGCCCTTCTTTATGAAGGCGAGGTCTTCGGCTTCAAGTACTCCCTGTTTGTGGCTTGCCGTGAGAATGTCGTGAGTGTAGAGCTGTAAGCTGTGCTGTTTCCCTTTAGCATCCCAGATTTTCAGCTCTGTTGTGCATTCAATTTCTCTGGGTTTGACTAGCTCCGAAGGTTGACAGCTTCATGGATGTGTATCACCCTTGGGAGTTCAAGTTCTCTTGCTAAGCAAGCGTCGATGAAAGATCTGTCTGCTCCTGTATCAAAGAGTACATTGATGTATACGGGATTTTTTGTGCGAGGATGCTCTGTGCGGAAAACTCCCGACAGAAGAAACACATCACTTGCTTTATTTCGCCCTCATCGCTTTGTCGCACAGTTAAGGCCGCGTTAGTTTCAGTATTTTCTTCTTCCTGCGGGTGGTCCATTTCACCGTCAGACGATCTGCTTTCTTCACAAATAGCCACGTTTTGACGCGTCTGGCCTTCTTTCTTCCTAGTTGGTACCTTCGTTTTTGCAGGTGGAGCCTTTCCTTCAGCGGCCTTGAAGCACAGAGACGTATGATGTTTCTTGCCACAAATTCGACATCCTGTAGATTTGCATTCCGAATAGACATGACGTTGCGAGCCACAGTTGATGCACCTCTTTCGCAGCTCTCAAGTGCTCCAAGCGCTGCTTCGCATTGGTTATTTTTGTACAGGCTACAGGCCAGTGAGTTTTGCTGTCACAGTAGAAGCAGCTTGGAGAGGCTCTGATGTCCTTAGATTCTGCAGGTTTTTTCAGGCCTTTTGTACTTTTCGGGAGCTTCTACTCTTCTTGGCAATTCCTCCTCGATCTGCTCCTCCTGCTTGATGATGTTGTCGAGACATTCCATTTGTCTCCTGAGGTCCAAGTGTTATCCTCCGCACAGACCTCTCCTTCAGTACATACCGCTGGATGCTCTCCGAAAATTTCGACAGAATTTTGCTAGTGAGCCAAGGGTTATCTAAGTCCTGGCCTTTGGAGCGGAGCTGTTCGATTACGGCTGAAAGTTGGTCAAAGAGTCTGCGCTGGTCTTTAAGGCTAGTGCTTTTGGCACTCCATTTTTCAAGCCTGCGATGCAGCTCAGTGACTATTTCACTGGTTCTTCCATACTTGTCCTTCAGGTGATTTATGGCTAAGACGTAGTTCGTCGACGTCACTTGGTATCGTGCGATTGACTCACGTGCCTCTCCCTTCAGAGATTGCAACAGGTAGTTGAACTTCTGAAGATCGGGGATGGGCTGAGAATGAACGGTTGCATTGAAGAGTTCCCAGAAATTGTCCCATTGCCAACTCCTTCCGCTGAATTCTGGGATGGGGAGCCTTGGAAGTTCGAATCTTGCAACCGACGAGGTATGAAATTCGCGTTGGCAGGACGTAAGCTCAAGCTTCTTGATTTGAAGTTCTGTCAGGAATGCTTCTGCTCGACACATGAGTTCCTGCGCTCTGTCAATATATTCTGAGACTTTTCGCTCCTCATCTTCTTCCAAAGGCGTCCCGAGATTGTCAACTGCTGCAGTGAAAGCATAGAAAGCTTTCTCCGTTGACGCGTACGTGGTGCGTATTTTTAGATCGGCTCGATTGATCTGGGTGAGAACGTCAGTGCTTTCCTCCGCATCTCCTTCCCTGATCAAGTTCGCAAAGAGGTCCAACTGTTGGTCCAGCGTATTCGATTGACGCGTGAGTACACCTTTCTTAGCTCTGAGAGAGGTCGTCATCTGGGTGAACGAAAAAAAGACTGCTGGCGGATGCTGTAGGAGCAATGTCGAGAAGAAAAGCGTCGAAGACCGACCAAGATAGAAGAACTGGACGAAAAAGCCTAAGTGAAATGACCCCGTAGTCCTCCTGGAAGAGAGTCCAATTACTTCCTACAGTCCAATGCACGTAATGCACCACGGAGAATCCAAAACTGTTAGAAAGTGTAGTTACTTTCAACAGTATGATGCACCAGTTAGACGGTTAGAAATAGAGCACTCACGCGAGTAGTAAGCGTTATATTGAAGCAAGGCAAAAGAAATATTGCGCACCGATCTTTGATGGCTTCTTCTTGTCCTTACGGTGGCACTGATTCTGCTGGCGACTCGAATCCTTAGTGCCGATGCACCATGTAATATTGCCCACTTTGCCACGCGGTTGATCGTTGAGATTTATTCGAACCTCAAACTTGGGTAATTAAACATAAAAGAGGCATAACCATTAAACGAACATACACTACGATTCTAGAAACGATGAGGAAATCTCAAGAGCATTTCTATGAAACTACTAAGCAAAGAGCAAAAATAAATGTAAGAGACAAGGAAAAATGCACCTGATCCTACAATGCACCCAAGCGAATCGAGCGTCGGCGCTTCCTCTTTTATGCGGACTAAGTATGTTTTCCTACGAAAGAATGTATACATTATGCCTTGTTTTCTGAGAAAATCTACCATTTCAATCAGATAAGGAGGAAAGGAATTCAACTAACTGTAAAGCATGAGAAGAAAAACAGTTACATCCTGAAAGTGAAAGAATATACATGAAACTAATGAAACTAAAAAGCATGACTCGTTCTAATCTATATATGATCACAGTTGTGATACGAGCCAAAGCTACCCTTGGGGACAGGTGCTAGCCAGATGTAGGCTTTTGACCTACTTTGAAAAGTGCAGAAAAGTGCGCTAGCGAATCGAATGAATAATCACAAATAGTTTAGTGCCAATCTCTTGTCGAGTTGCTTGTCTTTGGACGAAGGTTGCTTTTTCAGATACAGGAACTGGCGGGCAAGAACACCATATTGCGTGAGAAATGGCAAGCAGGCTTTGCGCAGGAGATATGTATCTGCAGTGGAAATAGGCAATGTGAGATCAAAACTGAGCTTTAACGCCATGATGCTTCACTTTTCGAGAGTCACTGTCAAAATTCCAAATGTGACTTAGAAACCCTGCCCTAGGCGTATTTGCGCCGCCGCCCGATAAACACGAATATGGCTCGCTGTCAGGCGGCGAAATCGCCTGCACTGTGCGCCAAGGGCACCTGTACATCCAAAAATTCTCCTAGACCACAAGGCAGAAAGCGCGCCAGTAAGCGAACGCAAACCGTTTTTCAGGCAAGTTTAGGAAAGCGCTAATGTAGTAGTGACGCTACAACCACTTTTGCCACGTTTGCGCAAAAGCAAAAAAGTTAAGTTCAGCAGGGCTCCGTTCCCATGACCTGTTGCGTGGTAAACGCGGAGGAAAAAGCCCCATAACTCCGTTCATAGAGTCTGCATTCTGCAAATTCTGAAGGCAGATTTGAAATCAGCATCCAAAACCACGTCCCGCGAGCTACATCTCATTAGAAATGGCCACTTTGACCTGGCGACCTTCCCTAGTGAGATCAGTAAGTTCGTTGTTGCGCTGTGAATAGCACTTCTCGGACTATGAACTACCATGGATGTTCTTGGTTGACACTTTGCGTTTTCCGAGAGTCAATTCCTGCACCGGTTTCGCGTCTTCTCCTCTACATCAGTCCAGATTTCCGATGAAAGAGTCCGTCCTTGAAGGTGCAGATCGTCATCACAGTCATGGTATGCCTCTCACTCCAGGGGTCTCGAAATCTCACCAGCCTTTTCCGAGCCTTGCCTTACAATCATGCTCTGCCTCTGGTCCCCTCAGATTCAAGAGTGTGCGCCACGCCACGGCTGTTACTTTTTCGGCATACACATTAACCACTCGTGGCCTGCTATGCTCTAACGCGGTACCTTCTGGTGGGTTGAGACCTTTCTTCTCCACGCCACGTTAAGGCTGCGGATGGTTCACTTACTACTGCCTCGATCGAACCTGTTTTCATGCTTAGCTTTGTGTTGACAGCGGCATTTTCAGTAGCCTACTTCTTGTTGAAATAAGAGTTAAGTGAATTTCATTCTAGAGTAAGAAAGAAAGTCATGGTAATGAGGAAGTTTTCCGAAAAGGCAGTCAGTGAGTGTTAACCTTCTTCATTAAAAATCTAGTTGTTCGTCATCTTCCAGGGGTTTCGCGGGTCAAAGTGGTGGTCTTCTGACTATTATGTTACTTCTTACCTTTTTATCTATGTCTCTTGACTCGCAATGCACAGCACAGTAGTCAGGCTGTTGTAGACTGTAATAAAGAGCATGGAAGAGAAGGGGCCGCTCTGAAGGGGTGGCGAACTTGCTTTGAAAGTGACTTGGCAGAAGGGACCGTCTGGCGTACACTTGGTACGCTGACTCAAAGTATGGACGCACTGTTGAACAAGCCGCAGTGTTAGAGACCGTTGAAGTGCTACTCAAGGGTGGTGCCCTGTGAAGGTAAAGACAAGAGAGCATCAGACACAGACACACAAGACACAGACACTGTTTTCGGTCCTTAATTGCATGTTGTCGCCATCTACTACCTGGAACCATCGTCCTTTGCGGGCGGACGTCGCACGCGACGCCCAGCAGCGCGGCGAATTACGATCCTCTTGTCACATACCCATGTAATAATTACGAGTATGGCTACGCAAGTTTATATCGGTTATGGTGAAAAAAAGTGGTCGGTCTCAAATTGGGGCCTATAGCGTCGAATGACGCTAACGCCAGAAACGGACGTCATATTCGTGGTCAGAGCACCGAGTAATCCCTATAAGCGATGTTCAGCAGAAAATTTTTCGAAGTGTTTTTATGCTACTTGTGCTGCTAGTTGAGACCCCTACAACTGATCTCCTTGGTCCACTATTTGCATGAATTAACAGAGGGATGAAGACTTGTCCCACGGGGGGAAATTCCCTCGAGGAAGGTGAACTATTTCTACAAATTTCATAAAAAGCCCGTCTGCCACATGTGGTGGACATGGTCCGAAGTGAACATCTCGGTGTCCACCAGTAGTGCCGGACATTGTCACGAGTGGGTTGAGCAGCTAGCAGTTTAGTCACGCTCAACCCGAGGACATTGTGCAGGCTGTCTATCACAGAACGCGGGCGGTTCGAGAATGCCTCCCGGACATAATCGTCAACTGTTCACAGATCGCAGTCGCTGCCACTTTCAAAGCTCAATACATGAACACGCTCGCCTGAGTTCTGATAAAAAGAGTGTCCCTAGGGAGCATTTCTGAGAATTACAGGA
>MU912498.1:0-24332 GCA_036418165.1 Cooperia oncophora
GTGACTCAATGCAGAGAACCACACTAAAGCAAGTGTAAAGCAGGGCAATAAAGCTGAGATATGGGCAAAAGTCATGACGCTAGGCGGGATTCGAAGCGCTATCCGTTGTGCCACCAGGACAGTTCTTACCCTCTCAGCTTGCGGCTTTTGTGGTGTAGGGTGACATAAAAAAATTTCAAGACTAATTGAGAACGAATGGAAATTCCCAAGTAGCCGCCAAAGAAAACTCACACCAGCTTGTTGTTCAGCACCGTCAGTCGGTTCAGTTTTGAAGAACGAGCCAGGAGCGCTTCCATCTGGTTCAGTCTTGAAGAATGAGCCAGGAGCATCACCAAAATCAGGAGTATCAGTGGTAGCTTGTAAGGAAGACGCCTGTGAAATAGAAAAAAGCGAAATGTAGTAATTTATTGTCTATATAACGGGTAAACGACGTAAAATGTAAAGTCGCAGCACAAGGGTACGCAGAAGTCACCTGAAGAGCTGGAACTTCCGATGCTTTCATTAAGCCCTGGCGAACAAGATAATTGCAAAAGTCCAGTGCAGCATTTGTACCAGCATCCTGCAAAAAGAATATAAATAACCTGAAATGGTGTAGATCAAAATTAGGAATATATATCCAATTTTATCCAAACCCAGCGACTTTTCGAATGAAATTTGAGATCGGTTAAACATGCCACACTACCTAGACATTACGAAAAGCCCCCTAGCCAAGCTCATTTCTGTGTCTTTTCTCGAAATTTGGATATCTTTTCAACCTTTCCGCATTTGGGGCGCTACGGGAAGCTTCCCCCACTGAGTGAAGCCCCACCCGACCACCCTCAAATCCCTAGTCTCAACTAAAAGGTCAGAACGCTCTTTACCCAGGACAAAAAATGCAGGCAAGGTTTGTTCAGCAATACATCAGAAACATTATACACCTGCATGCAACTACTGACTGCCTGAGTGAACATACCCCTTCCAATTTTTTTTTCGGAAAATCATAACTTTTCACAAATTCTATCATTCAGAAACGAAAAAAAACTTCGAGACTTTTACAACAAATTTCAGGGAAATTGCAACAATATTCAATATATTTTCAACAATACAATATACATTTCGATTTCAACAATACCTTCTTGTTGAGCGAGTTACCCAATCCAACATAGCTCTGCCCAGGCACACGTAGTTCGCATTTGAACCTCTGAGTGCCTCCGCGGTTTATGGAGGTGATTGAGTACTGCGGTGCACCCATTTTTTGCTTCCCAAGCCATCCATAGAGGAAACCTTTCAGGTCCTTAAGATCCTTGACTTCCATCACCTTAAATTCATTGAAGGACTTTCTGTCAAGAAAGGAACAATAAGAAACACTCTGGGCTAGAGAAGTAACGCAATCTGTAGGTGAAGCCATCAGGCTGTGTTCACACTCTGCACCAACGTTTCGAGTGACTGAAAAGTATAGGTATAGGTATAAGTATTGATCTAGTGTTTTGAGCGTTTCCGAGCCATTGTGGACCAAAAGCTTGAAACTTTCCCAAAACGCTCAAAATACTGGCGTTCCATTTGAAACGCTAGATCGATGGTTATACGTTCCTAGATCGATACAACGCTGATGTAAAGTATGAACGCACCCTCATGTAGAAAATTCACGCGAATGCGTAGAAATTCAAATTAGTGTAGGGGTTACAAGAACGATAACAGTCAGCATAACCTTATAAGAATATATGACAAGATAATCTGCAGTTTCTAATATTGAAATGCCGTAATTGGTAACTCCACATTTCGCCAGTAACAAGCTAAGTTTGTGGATTTTTGTGGCGTGAAGAGGTTCGGCGGGCTTGGACACAAAAGGGAAGCATAAGAGCGTGCAGACACCTTGAGAGTACATAGTACTGCACGAAATTTATACAAAATTCAGATAACAAAACGTGGTAATACTGGCTACTCTGCGCCTTTCGGCTTGGGAGGGGCATCGCGCACTTATGCTAGCTTCCGTTGAATTTCATCATCGTTTAGTGGAACGTGGACTCTCGTCAAAGGAAAACGGCGCTCGTGTTATTGCATAGCTTTTTGGAAAATGACACGGCTCCACGGAAGGCATTGGCAGTGATCGACGGAACCAGCGAAATGCCCACAGCAAGCCCAACTGTGCTGGCAATCCTCGTTACAATAAATGTCACGTTCGAGCTTATTGTGAGCAAAATAGTAAGGAAAATACATGAGACAGTGTTCAGGACGTTGAACAGCCAATTGGCCAATTCGGCAAGAACTTTGACGATAAAAATTGCGCCGCCAAATGCTGCCAAAAAGGATAGTGATGACAAGGGTACAGAAACACCATTGTAGACGATGTTTAGCGAAAGTGAAAACTGACTTTTCGGAGTTAGGGCATGATTGAATGCGACTCCCTTTTAAACCACAAAGGATGTGGTCATAAAGTTAATGAGAATAAAAGAAACAGGGTTGACAGGTTGACCCCCCTCCTCCGCCAAAACGTAACCGCCGTTATTCCAGCACCATATGACTGCGCATGATTAAGATGAAGCAAAAAAAAGTGAGAACAAAGCACACAACAAGTGAAAACGTCTACAGCGCCATTTTTCCGATAGCTATCTACTGTGTGAATTTGCATACACCCGTCATCTACCGTACCCTACGCCTAAAGATATTCCCTTCTGTGATGAGGTTAGGCGTCGGCTTTGTCGAACAGTTTCAGCCTAAATTGCAATTTCTTCAGCTTCTGCACTACTGTCAGCGTTGTACAAGTATCATGTGTATCCTACAAAGTACATTTTATCCTACAATGCTCCGTGAAATTATTATTTACTGCCCAAATATATATAGAGGTCTTCAAAAAGCGTTGAGAACATTTCGTTCGTCCTCTTTGAAAAGGCTTCAAAGAACGGAATGACCAGAAAAAAAACACAGGATAACTTCTCCCTTCCAGTTCACTCTCTCCGCTCTAGATGCTCACAATGGACCGGCAGCCGTTTATGGACCACCAGTTAGTCATTAATTGGCTATCCCTTCGCATAAAATGGAGTTTGGCAAAATGCTTCCTGGACTGCCCCTATCCCTGAGATTGAGTAGGGCGTGGGAACTTGACATGGCATGGGTTATTCGTGGGATATTTCAGTTTGGGACGTTGGTCATGTTCAGTGTTGAACAGACACACGACCACAATTGTGTCATCCTTCTATTCTATAAAGCAGCAACTTTGTGTGTAGGGGCAGGGTGGGTGGAGGAGGGGGTACCAAGTGACCTCTCCGCTCTGCTTCCTTCCCTGCACGTGTCCAGCCGGACCTGCGCACGTGTAGGGTAGGGAAACAGGGAAGAGGTTGGATGAAGGGGAACGGTGAGGGGGTGCGAAGCGCACGCTTGAGTAGGAGCACGCAGCAAGAGAGGAGGATACAACCGCTAGCAAAACTGCAAGCTAATCCATAATAAAGTAACAAACTAAGATGTCGGTTTGATTGTGATAACGCCCTCAACTACAGGGGGGGGCCAAAAAAGTCATTCCGGCCGAGTCACATATGAGCGAAGTTTTCGCAGCCCAGACAGAGGAAGTGGATATGAGTACCAGGGCGGAAGATACCCAAGATCTTCCTCTATAAGCAGGAGCCGGCTGCCGCCATTCACCTTCATGTACACCAAAATATGAAGTCATCTCCAGTCGCGGCCTGAGTGGAGAACGCCTTTGGAATTCACGTGGCCTCCAAACAGCTGCGGAACTTCTTGAACCCATGATAGCTACCTTGGAGGCCCAGTACTCTGTATCTGCAGACCTCAAACATCGAGCAGCCTTGCGGCGGCAACGTCGTGATCGGTCCAGGATATCATCTTCCCCATTCACCAAGCGCGCGAGGTGTGGATGTGAGACTCGCGCCCGTAACCTGGAATGGGAAGACCGATGTTTTCTTTGTAGACCCGAACTGAAGGTGAGCGCTGGCGGTTACATCAAGTAACTCGAAGAGAGTATCCTCCCTACTATGCGCCGTCCCTAACCTTCTTTGAAACTTTTGTACTGCTACAGATTTTGCCGTGCCACCACATGAATCGAAGGAGTTTTGAAAAAAACTCCCGCTACTTTCGACATGAAAGGTTCGTTTTCGTAACTATGAGATGTATATTAAATATGTTCCACCTGACTCTGAACCATTCATTACCTGAGTTCGGGGGGAGCTACAACTAAGGTGGTCTACAGTGGCGGAGAAATCAACGATCTCGCTCAACTCCGGTACCCACTCACTTTCGCGCGGCCGAATCTCTCGATGGCGCTCCTCCAGAAGGCTGTGGCGGAGTATCATTATATTTAATGTGCTCTTTAATATGGTAGTAAAAATGTCCGATAAAAATTTAATAAAGTGTAACTTATAGCGCCTTGAAAGTCATGGAGGCAAAATGACTTTTTTTGGCCCCCCGTGTATATAAGAAACCATTTTAATACACTCCAAGCCATTGCGGGTGGTCGTGCGTGAAGGGCGTACGGTGGGGGCATGCGATAGCGGCCGCTTGAGTTAAGTAGCACGCAGCAATGCCTGCGCGCGTTGGCAAGCGTGGACGTGAGCTCGTGCGTGGCTTGCTCCATATATTACGATTCGATCAATACAGCGTAGTACGAGTAGCTAAGTGAGTAAGCAAATTCCGTTTCCATCATGAAGTGCGCCTGGCGAAGCCAAGCCAGCTAAAGAGAATGAGGAGAGCTCGGCGTTAGCCGGGTGATCCGACTGGTAGTAAAATATGTCACCAGGAGCACAACCACCACCTGGTTTAGCTGAGGTACGCAGCCACGCCCACCGCATATCAGGGATTTCGAGCGCTTAGTATCGCACCTGATCACACTTGCGCCTTTTGTTTGCAGCCGCTACCGCTGGTATTCCACTATCACTGAAGCAAGACAAGGCAAAAGTTGAGAATGCTTTTCTAGAGGACCATAGACAACAATTTGTGACGTCTCCCAAGATTGACCTCCACATAGAGCAGCACTTTTCCACGCCTTTATCACTGGGTATTCCTTTTTGTGATGAAATCGATTCAGTGACAAGACTCCAATTCTAGTAGAAAGACAATGGTTAGTCCATATAGGAGGTAAAACGGATCACCTACTTCGTTGTTCTCGGTCTTATACTTAGGAATTATTTCCCGTTTCGGTTCTGCCTCGCCCAAGTGGTCGCAGCGCATCGTGTGCTGATGAACGACTTTCAGGCGCAACTTGGCTAGGCGGGGGCATTTTGTTAGTTTCCATCAATCATCGCTGAGCCTCCTGTGGAGACCTGCAAACTCTTGTAAAGCTATGCAGAAACACGAGCTTCGTCTAAACTTGGCAAGAGTCCGCAGGTCTCTCCAAGGCAAGACGTTTATGAAACTTCACAGGAACTGGAAAAAACCCGTGAACTAGTGAAATGCTCTCACCCGGGCCGAACAGCGTTTACTAAGGGAAGACTATCGCAGGATCGGCTTTCAATTAATCTCGGCATCAGAGACGTAATAATTCAGAATGTTTCTTCAGCCTCCCGAGATTTGTACAGATATTTTATTGGACTAACGTTTCGGCGAACATCGCCTTCTTCGGAGCCTGCAAGTCGAAACCTATCATCGAAACAATTCATTCAAGCACCATTTCTAATTACAGTAAGAAACTACGGGCTAGGATATCTTAGAACTAAGTCGAAAGCCACCAACCTTTTGACGGGTAGAACTTCTACCGGGCACTCTGAGTTTCGAGACTACAAGACGGTAGCTTATATATGGTTTTAATAACTCTGAGTGACGGGTCAGAGGGCTTGAGGGAACATACAAAGGGCATGCCATCCGCTGTAATTAGGACACAACCTTAAGGAACCAATTTGAAACGCAGAGGTCGGTCCTCCGCTGAAGCGTGAAGAACCAGCCTTTGGGGCGGTTATTGTAATTGTGAAAGTTTAACATGGACCGAAACTTATAGAGACCCCCCCACAGGATTGATCATGTAGATCAATAGTCCCACTGGCTGCCAGATGATGGGGGTCCCTGCGGATCGCCGCGCATTCAACATGATTATCGAGTGATAGGGTATACTAAGTAACCCCTCCGCGCGCGCAGGAATGGCGTGAAGAAGAACTGCATATCGATCGGCCACCAGGACCGCTAGGGCTCGAGATGGAGAGTGATAGGGAGAACATGAGGGTTCACGGTTGCTCAAAGGACAAACTCCGGCTGTTATTCGCCACGTAGTTGTGATAGGGTGTGCAGCAATGCGACGGACAGGGGTAGTTTCTTTGGTTGAAAAAGGCTGGAAAAACAAATGCCCTGCTGTCCTAGATGAGAAACCCCCATTTTTGATTCGCGCAGTTTGTATTGCTCAGTTGAACAGTCATCACCAACACTACAGTGGAGCGGCTCACGGACTGGGCGTTGCTACGACCACCGTGGGGCGGCCGTTTCCGGTGATGGCGTGTCTGTGGAAGCCAAAATGTTCGAGAGATTTGTCTCATATGGCCTCTTCGTCTCTTATCTGACTCTGCGCTCACTACCACACGCCGCGCATCGTCTAGCCGCTCTTGCGCTCTGGACTCTTGGAGCGATCGATAGTTCGTGACCTGCCGCATCAGCTATTCCTGCTCCATTTTTGCGAGTATTTTTGCGTAGATTAGTCGGTTAAAGCTTGAACATTTTTCGTCGACATTTTACTTCATTCAAGTGAGGTATTCTACTGAAACTGTTCCACATTTTGCTATGAATTTGCCATGAAATATTCTCACTAGGGGAAACTCGGTTTGTCTTCTCGATCTTTCGCCAAGTTTTCTCAAAACTTTTCCTTAGTATCCCCTTTTCTTTTATGTTGCACCGAGTTTTCAAAGCAGTGTCTCAGATGTGATCTCGTTATTATCGAGAATCATCTCTGACTCGGTTCTGAAGCTCGAAGTCGCCTTCGTGGCCCGCTTTTTCCGTGATTTTCTTGAAACTGTGTTCGTGTACTTTTTTCTTTTCATTTTGGACTCTATCCTCAACTCTTGAAATTCGCTATGTTCATCTTTGAAAATTGAGAATCGTAACCAGATAAGTTTCAGCTTTTACAAGCTGAATACAGCAAAAATACTGCGAGAATGCGGCAGCCATCACTGCTCGAAAGACAGTATCGATCCGGTAGAGTCCAGAGCGGAAGAGTGGCGTAGACGGTGCGGCGGGTCTACCACCCCATACTCCCCGTGTGTTAGAGCGCAGAGTGGCAGAGTAAGCAGACGCAGAAGCAAAGGTTTTTGCGGCCTTTTCACAATATAAGGCAATTATCTGGCCCCGCTCGCCAAGGTAGGCCTTAGGACCTGGCCCCACGTCACGGTGAGAAGTGCACTGTACGTCCCCTTCCGCACAGCTAGTTTCCGGACAAGAACCCTACGATCGTACAAAAGACGATTTTCGTGTTTTGCAGTTTCGTTCTTTGCTGAAAGGACCTGAAGGCGGAGTATGGAGGCGGAGTCACAGAAAAAAAGGAGGCATCCTTGCAATTTTTTGGCGCGTAAGGTACAAGGTTGTTCGTCGAGGAACACACTGCCCTCCCGACGCTATATTTTCAGCTTCAACCCGGATCGCGGGCAGTGCCTCTAGTTACTCTAGTCTGGTGCCCTCCTATTCTTCTACCCTTTCCCAATACATGAGCGCCGGCGCCGACCCTCGGTTGTGTGCCGGTCTACGGCAGTGGAGTGAAAGCGCGTCGACGCGCGGCATCGCAAAGTCTGGGTGCCACTCTCCTCCCGCGGGCAAAGCGCGTAATATGCCGCTCCACAAGCGCAACCGTGGCCAAATGCGCTTTGTTAGCATTGTTTTGCATTGCAGACGCCCTGCCACTTTTGCACTGTACTCTGCTTTGACTGCGTATGCTCCCCAAGAGGCTTCGGGTAGCATCAGAATTGCTAAACTTTAAGGATATCCCGCGCCGAGACACCAATAACATCGAGCTGTCACTTTCCCCCAGGCCGATTTCTTCACACTTTCTAGGGTCAAGTCACCCTTCTTCAGCTGTCAAACCATTGTCCTTGGGCACTGCAGAAATCGTGAGCGTACCCTTTGTGGAAAAACTTCCACCCCCCCCCTCACCGTCGTGATATAATGTTGTCTAGTTGGCAACCCCTAGAGCTTGGCTCCGATTCTTTGGTTGTTCTAATGAGCTACTTCTATTGAACTGGAAAAGTCGGTAGGCGATGTTATGGATGACACCACACTCTACAGGATCAGATTTCGGCCAAGTCAAGGTGGCCTTATTTTTCATTAGAAACAGCTCCTCCGGATAGTAGTAATGCTGCAGGGACACTCTCAAGGCAGATGACTCCGTAAGACGACCGCCCAGCAACCACAACTCCTCAATTAGGGGCTGTCATGCAGGTAAATGTTACTCGTATGTCTCATGTACTAACAATCGCACCACCGAGCCCGCTTCCCCCTTTCTCAGCTTAATGGCTTCCTGCTAGGTCTTGCAGCTCTTTCTAGCTTCTTGGACCCTCATCATGCATCTTACCTCTCCATTCTCTGGCCTCCCGTTTTGGCGAAAATCTCTCTCCGGTCAGCCGCATTTATCGGTTGAATGGTTGCGACTCACCTGCTGTTCGCCCGAGTGCGATAATGCTCCGTGAAATACACAGCTCCTTGACGAAATTCTCTGTCAGACCTTGTTCAAATCAGATTCTTTGTTCATCTTACGCTACACGACGGTCATTTCTAGAGTTCATCAAGATGACAGCATCCTACCGTATTTCCCTTCAATGGGACGAGTTTCATACCATGGCTTTTTCTGTTGCAAAGGGAAATTTTTTGGAAATAACACATCCTCTCACCGAATTTCTCCTCTAGCACGACCGTCTTCCTCCTGCTATCCACCCACGCTACCCATCTTCCACAAAGTCCCCATCTTCATACCACTTTTTATCTGTTCTCGAACGTGGTTCCCAGCGTCCCTACAGCTCCCTCCTTTCCCGCGGAAAAAAGCATGCCGTCGAACTGGATGGGAGGCGGGTCGCCCTCAATAGATTATAGGCTTTTAAAGTGCCACCAACGAGGCTGAATGGGGGGGGGAGGAAGGACGAGGCATTTACCAGGGAAACCACTATACGATAAGAAATTTCACCGGCCGACAGACTCCCCTCCCTCCTCACCATGCGAACAACCTGGTGCTGGGGCTTCCAGCTACCAACACGCGCCGGAAGTTATTCAATGAATTGCATCTGGATCGCTCTTTCATATTCAAATTCACGCCGGCTTGAAGGTCACTCTATATAAACCTCGATTGGAAGGGAACTGTTGGTTCATGGGGTTCGTAAAACATACTCACACTGCTAGCCAAAGTCGCGACGCTGTACTAAGATATGTACTCGAAAGCCCTGCAATCGGTAGGGTGGCGCAGTCTCAACTTAACCGAAGTTAGGTCTGTGAGATATTTTCATCTTGACACAATTGTTGTCGTGTCTCTGTCCAACACAGAACAAGATGACAGTTGTCCCCAGACTGGAATATTCCACGAGTAACCAGTTCCGTGCCATGGTGAAATATGGCCACGGCCATACCTCTGTGCTCGAGGGCATAAGCGGTAATGTGTTACAGACTATAAAATAATCCCCCTTTCCTTGTACTTGGAGCTTCGTTGAATCGCGGACAGTCTGATGTTCTTAGAACGTTCTTCAAGGTGTCGTACTAACCTACTAGATCAATCTGATGCGCAACACAAACCAGTTAAAAAGCATGAGCAGGTTAAAGTCCGGAGAGGGTCAAGTGATTTGCCCTTTTTTCAGTATTCTCAAAATAACCATACAAATTGCTTTGCAATGAGGGCACGTTTTATTTGTGGAGTTCACAACGAAGTAGCGAGTTCGCAGTTGCTCCATTGACTTGTTTTCGGCCCCCGGCCAGTAAACCCTTACAACGGAAACTGGCTACTTTTTTGAAAGTGCCCCACTGCAAAAATCAGAAAATCCAACGTCACACATAGAATCGTCAGAAATTAAGGAGCTGTGTTGCTTGGAAGGGGCATTTTGCACCCACGTTAGTTCCTTTTGTTGATTTTTGTTACTTGTCACGCCTCATATTGGTCTAAACTGTAAACTCCTGTAGAGCTGCGAAATATTTCAAGGGAGACACTTTGCTCACAGAAATTCATATGGGACACAAGGCGGCCTGTGCAAGCTTAGATATGACCACCACTGGGCACCCCACCAAAGCTGGAATTCGCCGAATTAAAGCATCGAACTATACTACTAGAACTTTAACCCCCATTACAATAATTTTCATCGCTACTATATTGCTGTAGAGCCGGAGGGGTATTTTGGGGCATTCAGAAGTCTCGGTACAAAAGGGTATGACGAAACCAGCATCCGCTGCCATGCTACAAGTGCACACGCCTACTCTGCCAGGATAAGAAGTGTCCTATTTCAACTGCTGCTCCTATTCATATAGGTTTGAGCAAGCGGCGAGGATAGATCATACTGAGGAGAAACGTTGCTCGTGGAGATGTGTCCTGCACCAAATGTTTGCTCAGTACATCGCCTTCTCCTTCCTCCTTCTCCCCTGGGAAGTCTTCCTCCTATCAGTCCTTTCAGGGACCACCAGGGCTCGTTGACTGAACGGTATTCGTACCGATTGTCGTACTTGCGTAGTGGCTCTATCCCCTTCATTGAGTCATCGAATTGCTAATGCGGACGCCAGAAATTTTCTGCTCGTTGACTTTCTAAGCCATTGCAGTTCAGTGGAGTCTCATGACATAAAGAGCGCACAGCCCTTCATTATTTGTGCGCAACGCTCAAGTCAAGAAATCTGGCTATCAAATAGTAGTTATAATTTGACGTCTCGAGAGTACTAGTTGGTAACTGGTAACCGCTCCGGTTTGGTCGTTAAAATCGCCAATGTCCGGCCCAGCTGATATTCTTCGACTTTTAGTGAGTGGGACAGACCGTCCCTGATCGATGGACCGTGAAACGCCGGGCCACAAAATGCCAGAGCGTGTCGCTACGCCGGCGAGCGCCAAGCGCGCTAAACTCCAAGCACTTCCATAGGGATGGGCAAAATATTGAATGTCATTGGTCCTTGCCTGGGCTCTGGCAAGGTCTCTGCGCCGTACTGGCCTAATTGTAAGGAGGGAGGATTGGTCTTGAGCAGTTAGGTACGGAAGTGAGTGTTTCTCTTCTCCAATGCTACTCCTTCAAGACCCTTGGATGGCCCTTAAACCACTATTCAGTTCTAGGCTGCTGATATATACTGAGGGATGTACAAACTGGCCGTCCGATTCCTATCAAGGCGAATCTGTACACCTATTACTGCCCTGGCTAGAGGGCTCGTTGGCCAGAGCGGGAGGGGTTCTGACCCCAACGGAGCGCTTGTATTTTGCCGCTGAACCACCTCCTCTTGGAAATCGAGATCAGGGGGGGACAAAACAATTTGATGTTTGTGAAAAATTATATTACATTCAGCTGGAAATCGACAGCTCCTTCCAAATCGGCCACCCACCCTGCGTGCTCGATGGTTGTTGGAGAATACTGGCAAGACGGGGGGGGAGGGGAGGGGAAACGGCCTCCCGTAAGTAAACATAGATTGTTTGTTTGTTTTGTTTTATCGCAGCTATTTTATCTGCGCCCACCCACTCTGTTATTCCGCCACGCAAAGGAAGAGGCGAGCGAGGAACAGCGTGGCCCTAGAGAGGTGTGGAGCGCACTCAGGCGAAGTTGTTTTTACTGAGCCATGCTGAAGCCCGCAAGTCATACTAAGCGGCTGGAGAAGCCGCTCTATTCCTCTCCCTTTCAATGCTTCTCTCTCATTGCTCACGGTGATTAGGCTGTACATACAGCTGATATTGTCGCAGTCCTATGGAGCGGCTCAGTAGGCGTGGAATGATCCCACCCACAGCTGATTGTGCCCTTGCGCAGGCTGCTTGGCGCCTTTTTCAACCAAAGCGCAGTTATAGCGCTTACCCGAGATGCAAGGCTTGAAACTGCCTCCTCTCGGCCGTATACTCCACCAGCATGCAGAATAAGGGTATTCTTGCACGTTTCAGACCGTCTCACTTTTTTGCTATTTCCCCTTTACATACCTTATCTTCCAGCATTTTAGACCGAGTGCCAACCAAATAAAAGGATAAAGGATAAAGTCTTCGCCGTTAATCAATCCCTTTGTGGGATGCGGCACGCATTCTACTTCCATTCAGAATCTTAGTGGCCTTATTGAATGCGATTGGCCTGGCCTATACAATGACTTGCGAGGGCCAGCCGATGTACAAGTCAGTGTTATTATTATGATCCCAGACGAATCTGGTACCAATTTACCGTCCCCGAAGGGTAGGAGGCTGGTGCCTCAGCGTGAAGTCAACCGGATCTGCAACCCAGGACGCGCGCACTCATGGTGAAGCGCGCCACAACATATAGCTGCCTTATGTAGAAGAAATTATATGGAATGATGAGAAATCTTAGGCTTAGCCAAACTATTGTAAACCTGCTGGGAAACACTTTGAACTTTGGTCGCGATATCTAGGACATAACGTCGACAGCTACAATCTCCAAGGACAACGCCTGACCTAAAAGACGAGTTTAGAAGGGTCTTATCTTCGTTGCAAAGCTGTGTGCAACACGGCGGTTTCCTGAGCGGAAACGGCTTCAGCTGTGAGTTCAAAGGTTAACGAGAAATCAACTGCCGGAACTATGGACCGATATCTGAGCTTAGGCTTTGTGCAAAGCCAGGTGACCATAATTAGCAGCACAGCGCATTTGTTTTCAAAGCTCAATTACCGAGGCATGCCGTAATTCGGTGAAGCTGGAAGGTCTGGGCCGAGAAGGCAGTAGGCATTACAAATAGAGTTCATTGAGCAGCTCATCATTGAGTGAATGTTGGTTGAAGCCAAGCTTCTTGGCCTCATGCCCTTCTTGCGCTGTTCCCTTCGATCACCAAGGTACATCCTGCTCTTGGGGGTAGGGTTAGGGGGTTGCCGAATACGATCTCTCGCTTCAAGACTTAATCCTTTACTACGACTCGCCCGAACTCCGTCATTCCTACCATTTTCCTAAATTCTACCAACTCCCAGTTTCCACTACATTACCGGATTTTTTTCCGAAAAGTTTGCTAGTTTTCCCAGCCAGAAGGGCCCATCGCTGTGGATCACCAGTGTGTGACGTGTCCTACCTGTCACCCACTAGGTGGGAATCTGTACCGCAAACTGCTCGGTCCATTGGATTCTGGATGTTTCGCGCTTGATAAGATACCTAGTAGGTGTTGCGTACGTTCGGGATCCTCTACGTGGGGATCGCACTTGGTCGCTGGACGAGATAAGGGGCTCTATTTGCTCTCCAGAAAAATAGTCCCGGTTGGCGACTTCCCTAACTTTCCTGTTTCGAAGGCGCTATCTACCCACCAACGCTCAGCGGCGGTACTCTTGGCGGTGGTGGGGGGGGTAAAGTGGAGGAAAAGAAGAACTCAAAAAAGGTGGGAGGCCGGGAATATCCTGGAAGGTGGTAGGTAAGATAAACATGGGAAGAGTAGTAGTACCAGAGGATGAGCTTGCGAGGAGGGTCGTACTTTGGAAAAGTTTTTGGCAGCAGCAGGAATTTCACCGGTTGCAACGGCCATTGTTCGTTTTGCATTCAGTGGCCTTGGCAGACCAGCTCCGCGGATAATTTGGTCTCATTTCAAGCCCTTGATTACTGCGTAACTAAAAGCATTGCGATCAAGCTTGCTAATCGTTTGGTCCCCCAAAAGGATTCTTCTGGTGCAACCCTCTACGAGACTAGGCATTTGTGCGATGCGGTGGCGGCAATGGGGACGCTCTGTGATGGCTATGCTGGTGGTGGTGGAAACTGGTTGGATGGCTCTCGCCGCTTCCATTGCCCTCCCTTCTGTCCTCAACGAGCGATGGACAGTATCCGCTCTCCTCGTCCATCGCTGTTCCCTGCACTTGCAGATCTACCGTTAATGCACTTCACTTCTCATTGAAATTTATTTCTTACCTTTTCTGGAGATTTTTTTACTACAGAAGTGAGTAACTTTGGCTCTTTTTAACCAAAAGATTATCTCGTATACTTTAGCAGTTCGATTTTCTGATGAAACCCCAGCTGGTTGCCCTCCACTGAGCTGATGAGAATCAACCAACCCCTGAATGGGAATGCATTTTCCACCTATTATCTAACAAATTACAGGCTTTTATTCCGAACCCTTACTCATTAGCTCACATGGTTCAGTCACTCCAAGAGATCAGTCCCAATCAACATTTGACGCGATCTTTCTAGCGGAGTTCGGATGAGGATTTGCAAAATTACATGTGGGAACTAGCCTTGACCGTGAGCTATCGATGGACGAACAGTCAGTCGGGTGTACGTCGCATCGCGAAATCTTTTCATCGCGTAGCGACGTTAACGCTTCGCGAGCGGCAATTCGAAGTACGATATCGGCTCACGCTGGGTTTCAAAGCGAGGGGATCGCGCAGCGCTACAGTAATGGCTGCGCCGAACGAGGACTGGTTTTCAGTCGGCTCCTCACTGGACAACGCTTTGAGCTTCGCCGAGATCTGCTGTGTTGGTAAAGGGTGGAGGGAGAACGAGTAGCGCAAAGAACAGGCGTCGAATGTGGGAGATTTAAGGGTTGGTGGTCCATAATTACCGAGAGTTGACGTTGGGTTTCGAAGGGCCGAGAGCATATGCCCGAAAGGCATTGTTAGCAGCAGTCGTAATAGGGTGAGAAGTGAGGAAGGGCGCTTCTGCGGAAGGGGGGGGGGCTCGGGATTAGGCGGAATCCCCTCTGCAGGAGGATAAAGTTCCCTAGCAATTAAGCTTGACCTGCGCGTTTTCGTTGCCAGTTTTGAGCAGTCTTGTGAGCTGCTAGGGTTCTGGAGTTCTTCCAATGAGCGGAAAATCTCCCAGATGTGTTGTGATCGTGTTGCTCTCAGTACTCAGACAGCTAGCTAAGGTGTCCTTGTAGTTGACCTAGTTGCAGTGGTGTGGTGTGTGTGGGGATGCGCCTCTCCTCTTCGCATGGCCAAGGTCGACGGATCGCCAAACCCTCTCCAGCGAGCGGTCTTTTCGCCCCACCACATCACACAACATCTCCTTGCCACCTCTACAGCATTTCCAACTTTTTCTTGACTTTTCTGTGCATTTCTTGCCAGCTTTATTGTCCTTACATTGTTTTATCATTGATTATTCTCATGCGTCAGGGCTATCAGCCCACCTCCCCTTCAAGCTGCTAACCTCTAGCATTTTTATATCCTCATTGTCGTATTTTTTTGATGGTAAATAATGCTGCTTTCGTTGTTTGTCTTAAACAGCTAGGTGTTCGTTCTGGCACTCCCCCTCCTGCTGATCCAAGAAATACCAAATTTAACCCAAGTTCCCCCTCATTAAGGTATCAGAACCACCTCAGGTCATAGCCCTACCGCAGCTGAAGCGTTCCCCCTAACTTCCCATCCTTCAATACGAGCTTCTCGTGAGAGTGAACTTCAAGACGGGTTTGGTACAATGCGATTGGTTGCTGCTCCCCCTACGTTTCTTCGCATTGGCTGTTCACCTCAACGGCTCTGTCAGTGTTTCGACATGGTCGTCAACTCGACCACAGCTAACCTTAGCCTCGAAATTGTGCACTTGTGCGTCGTCATCGCTAATTCCCACCCGACGCGACCTTGCACTCTCGTTACGTGCCAGTCGGTACTTTTGAGGCCATTGCCACGTGAAGGCGTGGCCCAGCACGCGCTGTAAACAACTACAGGCGGGGTCAATGTCACAATGTGGGCGGTGCTTGCACGTGCAACGCATAAACAGTGGGCGGGACATTGACTACTCCCTCCTAATATTACTGTAAACGATACGAGAGTGAAGACGCTCAAGAAAAGGGAAAAAAGGACCAATCACCTAGAGAAATTGAAGGGAAGAATTTTCGAGCGTAGTGAACGTCCCTTGCTAAGTGACTCGATAATTTGACGAAGACTAGCTTGGTCCAAGTGTACGCAATCGCGACGAAAACTCCATTTTCAGAGGGGGATCCCGAGAATGGCTTGAACCGGTCGCCAGCAGCGGCTGGGGCCCGTGGATGGAAGTTCACGATGATCGTTGATTTCGCGCCAATCTTATGGATCTTTCCAATTTGGGCTGAGGAATGCGATCCCTAAATGACTGCCTGAAAAGCTTCAGCTTACAACCAAGTGCTAGTGTAGCCCCCAAAATACTTTGGGTAATGGGCTACTAGTACTAACTGTCGTCTGCTCTCCAAATCTACTCTGACTGGGCCCTGAGGTCTACATCGACTGGTACTTGAGCTTGTCGCTTCGTAGTTACGAGCCTGCCTAGCGGAACAGCATAAAAGTGGAGTTTTGGTCATTGACGGACCGATCGGGCTCGCGCAACTGGACGCAGCTGGGTCCTGAACTCGATGGGGCGTGTTATAATGGGCAAGGTGGTTACACCGACCGTACCTTTCTAGTAGCGAGATGGCATGGACTGAGCCTTTGAAGGGCTACGAAGAGAAGCGACAGCTCCTCGGGCTGTTCTTTAATACGCTGCTGGCTTATGTAGATTCAAGTAAGCTACCGTAACTCCAAGAAATGCCCTGGATAATGGGCTACTAGTAGGGCTCTCAAGAGGAAGAACAGCTTCTCGGGCTGTTGGCTGCCCTTGGTGTGCACTTATCCACTTTAGAAAGGGCTACATTCGCCTCATCGCTTTCTCGAATGGCCTCGTACCTGAAAGGTGGAAGTTTGAGCTCTTTGAACAGTTTAAGCAGGTGTAGGGCAAACCTCATCTGTAAAGAGATGACCCTTAGAAGGGGGGGGGGGCACTTAAAGGACTCTTGTGCGAAAACGAGCTGACAAAAGTTGCGAAAGAACAAACAACTCGGCCCACCCACCCATAACATCTTTCCTCACGGTTTCAGCACGAATCCTTAACCTACTGGCATGTAATTTTACACACGAATGGTTAGGATGGTCCCTATAGCCGCCCTACCTTTACTTTTAGCTTTCGCTACCTTAAATTCTAGGTTCACCTGCTTGTTTCTTACCATGTTGCCTACCTCAACAGGACGCCTTCCATACCGCACGCAATGGCAGATTGGTGGGTGATTCGAGCGTGGCCTTCGGGCGGCTATACTTCAAGTGAAATGCTGCCGTTCTGGGACAACTGTATTCACGTCTCTTTTCAATACAAGACAGCATCTCAAATTGAAAAATGCCACGAAAAAGGCATCCCATAAGTTCTCCAGTTAGAACACGAGCCACCGACCCCTCCACTTCGGGATATGAGTGTAGTCCTCTATGGTTTTCGTGTAGCCTCACTACCATTTGCGTACATTTCATGCTTGCCGGATGTGTGTGTCCGACCGGCGCGGTTGGCGGCGCGTATATAGGAAAGGTACGGTTCGCTCCGTACAGATACAATCGGATAACTGTTCATCGCGCTCACTTCTTATGGGAACACTCGGCCTGCTGCTCCTGTCATAAATCAATTATGATTTTTTCTAGTCCAGGCGACCCGTCTTGGTCGCTTTGTGCTTCTTCGAAACTCTTGCCTCTTTGCTGCCTTTCAATACCCCGCAAGTCCCATCCTTAAGGTCATTCGTCTCGTCTGTTAGAGGAGCTTCTGGTGCCGACTCGTTCGACTTACGTCCAGCTTCTTGGAGCTGACAATCCATTTGTGGCGTACACGAGATGGACACGATCTCGATACGATGGCGCTTAGCTGGAACGGCTATCGTGGTGTCCAGTTTGTACGGCTCACTCTCGCCGTCCAAAAACAGCTCCATTAGGTTGGTGCCGACGACGCTGCAAGCGGGTTCGCGTGCAGATTAGCCGACGGGACGAGCGCCTAGCCGGCCAACGATACGCCTCTGCCTGCCTTCTCCCCTCCCGTCCGTTGTTGTCGTCCAAGCATTAGCTATCTCTTTCTTCTATAACAGCTCCTTCTTTGTTATTCTATATCTCGATCTCCTCACCTAGTTCTTGCAGCTGAGTACGGTATTCTACTGAGTCATTGAGTAGTCCCACCCACACTTGTTACCCTACCGTACTGGAATTCTTGGACAGGCTACTCCAAGATTACTGCTCGTTAGTTCTTGTGAATTTTATTCGATTGTTGGATACATTTATGGGAGGATTGGAGACGATTTGTGGAAGAGCGAGGCTTTAGTTGCCGGACCTCTTCAAGTGCAAGAAGTTCGCGGTCTGCGCAAGTCATTTCAGCGCCTCCCAACCGGTCATCAGCAGGATGTTGCAATTACGACGACGGCGCGACCAACGCTCGCTTCGGCTCCCGGCCTTGGCGCTTTCATTCGGTCCCCCACACCAAGATTTCAACATTTCTCTTAGAGGAAATCACCCACAAAGGCGGGTCGCCGCTGCGTTAAACAAGTGAGCATCAGCTGTGAGACTTTCACCAAGTGGATATTCGAGCACACCTAGTCAGCACGTTGAATGACATTCTACCAAAACTAAAAGCTGAGCGGAACACGACACGCGAGGTTTCTCCTCTCACGGCAGCCCGCGACGACGCGGCGGTGGTGCAGGCCGTCAAGCAGCTCATGTTTTCCTTATCATACAATGTTTTTTTTCTTTTCCTCCATCTGCATTAAATCTTATCACCTACAGCTACTTCCATATATCGTGTTATCTATTTATATATGGGTTCGAAATTTTGCCGAAAACCTTGTATTTAGATGGGTGAAGACCGAGGTGACGGCTCGTCAGCTGGGCCTCCACCATTCGGAGTCCTGCCCCAACAACCTGCTGCTCAGAATCGACCACCTCAACCTCCACAAGGTGAGTTGCCTACGAGATTATTCCGCCTACACCCTGTTACACCCTCCCACTAATACCCGGCAACAAATTGTTTGTAAGCGATTCCGTAAGTGATACGCTATCAGCCACCCAAAACAAAAGCGCCTCAGTTCCTGATTAAACCATTATCGCCTGTTCGAGTATTGTGAAAGTAACTGAAACTGCCTTACTGCTGTTGATGAGACTAAAAAAAGCGATTGATTAGTCTGACAGGGCGATCTCTGCCCGTTTGTTTTTTTCACGAATTTGAGGGGGTGTTGATAAGGCATTATCGATAGAGCTGGGCAAAGCGAGTTTTTTCGGCGGTCGCTATTGCCCGTTGAGATTTTATAGTTCTTCAAGAGGGGTCGAAAAAAGAAACTCACCTAATAGGTTCAAGAAAACTTGAACAAACGGCCTATAGAGTCACTGGGGAAGCCTGACACGCCAGGGATGTGCTACTTGGCGCTGATCAATCGCATTCAGATGCAATATAGGAGCATCATCGGGACCTGGAGGATCGGAAAGGGTCTCCAGCACCACCACCCCTCCTTATAGTAGTCATCTAGATTCCTACCCACACCCCTTCTTTCATGGCTCGCACCTACCTTGCTGAGTCGATCACATCACTCCAAGCTCACTCTCTCTCTTCATCGTCTGACGCAGCCTGTAGGTGGGGCAAGAACCTCGTTACACATGGCAGAGGTTCGAAAAACCAAGGCTTTTCGTAGTTTCTCCCTCGATAGGCTGCCAGGAAAATTGTGCAAGCGAGCAGCGCTGATACTCCAAAAGGGGAACGCGATACCACTGCAGTCAGATCATATCACCTTGGCCATTTCTGAGACATAACTGGGCATTCTTCCCACTGTTCAAACTCTTTTCATTATTCTTAGTTAGACTCTTAGCTATTCAAGCCAGCGCGATATGGGAAAAAGTTTCCCGAAGAAACTCTCCCGAATCAGCGATTTTTTAGAGCGTCCTGGAGGTGCAACGCCTTTCGGGGGAAAGGGGCGATTGATCGCCAGATTCACAAAAATTCCCCTTTTTCTACCGAGAAAGCGAACAGTATTCACTCATGACGCATAAAGCTTCAAATCGCTAAACGCCTTCAAATTTCAAATTTGACTACCACGGGCAAAAATTTTGTACAAAAGGAAACCGTGGGAAACTCCATCTCAGTGCTCCGACTGAACTCTGAAAGAGAACGTTCAAAAACCTTCTCTTTTTCTGTACGAATCTAATAATCGTGTGCACCCCCCGGTGGGCGCCCCCGGAATACGATTCTTACAGTATCTCACGACTCATCGCGCATGGCCGATTGGGACTGGCGGGAAATAAATGATGAAACGTTGTCACAATTGTGTGTATTTCATGTGCCGGACAAGCCCGTTCAACATCAGGTGAGCGCTTAAAATTCCTCCGGACTAGGACCTAAAGAGAAGTGTCCCCATTTAGGATGCGAAGAATCGTGCGATCACCTCGTTACCACTGAATCTGACCATTCGACCATCCACTCAGGATCCTTCGGTACCACAAATTTTTCGTCTACTTTACAAAACGGTGGCTTTGCACCTGTGGTGGTACCTCGTTCTGTTTTCTCCTATTTTGTGTCACCGAAGAGCGCCACGATAAGCAATTCGTTGAAATTGTTCGATGTGTACATAGCGTTTCTAAATCGAGTCATCGATGGGCTGAAAGTCTGTGCATGTCCTTTTCAGCGTATGGGTGTTTGGTCGGTCGATTACATTCCTCGTGGTGTACGATTCGGACCTCTGCTTGGTGAGGTAAAGATGAATGGAGCCGATTGCACGCCAGTTTGTCCGGCAGAAGCTTCCAGTGCTGGTGGATTCCTCCGAGCGGACCCTCTACCCCGACTGCTCCCACCACTTCGCCAAAGGAATGGAAGGTAAGTCGGAGATTTCCTGGAAGCAGTGTACAGCCATGTAGCATCGCTTGGGTGTCAGAATCGAAAAAAATCTTCTGCCACAAGGGACACTTTCTGCATTCTCTCGGTGGTTTAGTTTTTGAATGAGAAGACTCCAACATACACCCTTATTCTGAGCTGCGACAAGTAGACCTAATGGGCGTATATAGTACAACTTATAAAGCAAACGATCAGACAGGGTGCTTATGAGGGTAACGAGGCTTACGACTAAAAATACGATTCAGGTGATGTCACCGTCTGGTGGAAGGGCTCTGAAGACGATTCTTGTCGAGGACGATAGCCGCTGTAATTGGATGAAATTCGTCAATGTCGCCGTCTCGAACGAGACCCAGAATTTGGTCGCCTGCCAGGTAATCGCTTGAGTACTCCATGAGACTATTTGGTAGCTGAGTCAGACGGGGGGCGCCTGCTAGTATGTCTGTGGCCTGGACACAGCAACAGTCAAAATCACACGAGTATGAGGAGGGCGGATGTGGTGAAGGCGTTTATCCGCCCTATCAGGGCCTATCTCATCACTCGCGGCAAGTTTAGTTATGAGCAGGGCTGTCGTACATTGGGGGTATCTAGCGAGAAGGGTCGTATATGGTCGCTGAAGGGAGGAAGGAGGAGAGGGAAGTCGTATTCGCCAAGAAGGCGTATTCTAACGCGCCTGCCTCCGGCTTGCTGACTACTCTCCATATTCCTGTTTCAACTGCGCTTTATAACCCCCTCCCCCCCCCTTCCGCTCAACGCCAGTTTCTAGGGTAAATACCGGGAAATTTCAGAAAAAGTGTGGAAAGTTGAGAGATTTGGGAAAGATCGGTAGGTAGGGTTAAGGACGAGAAGGGAAGAGGTGTACCATGTAGGAAATACGGGTGTACTTTGTAAGAATTCTCCCAACGACAGGAAGAGCCGTGGCTATAAGAAGAGGCTAGGCTCGCAGTGGAAGGAGGTCGGTTCGTACCAGAGAGGGAAAAGTTGACTAGGATGGTGGTTATATTCAGCGAATTTTCCCTCACAACGAGGTGATGTGCTCTGAGCCTTAGAAAGCCGCTTGTCAGTTGCCTGTGCTAGGAGCAGCAGGACGGGCGGTGGGGGTGGAGTGGGGCTCGCGATTGGTCGCTGGATAGCAGAAAGTGGGGTAGTCGTACCTGGGTGTCGAGGAATTTGTTGATAGCTGATTTTTCATATGTCACGCGCGCTATCCACAAAGCGTCTTGGTCGACTCCACATGGCTGTCGGAACCGGTCGGTATTTAGCCGCTCGACTGGCGGATTGGTTAAGAAAAAAAACTGGGGAACTTGGGAAGGAGTTGGAAGAATATGGGAAGATGAAGCTAGCCTGAGAACGGGATTCGTACCAGAGGAGTAAATTTAGAGGGGGGGGGTACCGTTTCCCAAAATTTTCCCCAACGACAGGGTGTGCCCTGAGAGCAGTCCAGCATCAATAGCCGATCCTGTTTGCGGTACTTGGCCCCTCGACCAAGCAAATTGGCTACCTCGCTTCTAAACGCTTATGCTTCAGATGGACAAGGACATCTACTTCTACTCTATTCGGTCAATAAAGCCAAACAGTGAGCTGACCTTCTGGTTCAGCAAGGACTACGCTCAAAAGTTAAACTACCCGGTTTCATGTGAAGCAGCCAGAATGAGTGAGTTGTTCTGACTGGATCCTTTGTTTCACCAACCGTATTATTTTTACAGCACCAAAGCGCAACGCTCCTGCACCACCACAACAGCCATGGGCGATGGAAGATCGAGCTTCACCTCAGGAAGCGTTGGACTACAGCATGAAACGTGATGCAATTGAGAGCAGCCATAGTGAAAAAGCCGATCGTGGCGACACGTCTGACGTGGACGTAGGAGACGACGGTGAATCCGAGAAGAGCAACTCGAATAGGTTCGTATTAAGGGTAGGGGATGCCGCGGGGAGCAGCGTCTAATGCCTGGATTTACTGTTGCTTAGAGTTGAATTCAGCTGTTCTCCTCCATCGTTGGCTGAGGTGCAAACTCGTCCAAATGTCATCCAGAATCCGGTACATCGTCCCGTGCCTACTCGCCTCGCGTCTCTTCCAGCACCGTCTCCAGTCCGGCCTAGCCCTCTCAATCCGCTTTCCCTGTTCCAAGATTACTTCAGAAGAACTCAGCAACTCAGTAAGTTCTAAGCCAGTTTAAGTTTTTCATTCGAAGAAACTTCATCTTCAGGCGGCGGAGGGCTATGGGTGCCTCAGTCCACACCCGCCGCTGCAGCCACTGCCGCGACCGCTGCAGCCACGAGAATCACAGCGTCTGGGAGGCCGAGCGACGCTCAACCGATTCTCGCCGCCACTGCAGGCAGCGGATTCGGCAATTACAATGGAATTTACGGAACTCATGTGAGAAAACTAATTGCAAGAAGATAACATTCCTCTGATAAGCTCTGAAGGATTTCAGGAAGTGAAGCCTATCTTTTCTGCTGCAACTCCGGCTTTTGGAGGTGGAAGTGTCTCGGCTCATTTCGGTGGTGGAGGTGGAGGGGGAGGATCCTCTTTTCCTGCTCCGCCGTTTCCAGCATCAAGTACACCCAATCACAATGAAGGATACGGTACCCCCAAGGTAAGTCCTTTACTCCGTTATCTGTTGGGGAGGAGGGGGGGGGCGGTACTACAACAATTAAACTTCCCGTTTTTAGTATATCCAACAACAAGAAAATGGCAAGACTCGCTACGCCTGTAAAGAGTGCCACAAGACATTTGGGCAACTGTCAAATTTGAAAGTGCACGTCAGGTGAGCGAAAACCCAAGGAACTCTTCCGGCTCTCAGTCCTTAGGTTGAAATGCTGACATCGTTGTAGGACCCACACGGGCGAACGTCCCTTTAAATGTACCGTTTGTGGGAAGGAGTTCACCCAATTGGCGCATCTACAAAAACACAATCTTGTACATACAGGTGATAGCTTTTGCTTCAGAATAGCCCTTTTGTGATGTCCAGCGATAGTTTTCAGGTGAACGTCCACATCGTTGTGACATTTGTGATAAACGCTTTTCATCAACGTCGAATCTAAAGACGCATTTGCGACTTCACAACGGACAGAAGCCGTATGCTTGTGATGTATGCAGCGCTAAATTCACTCAGTACGTCCATCTTCGCCTCCACAAGCGGTTACATGCCAATGAGCGACCATACGCCTGTATGTCTTGTGGAAAGAAATACATCAGGTATGGTCGTGCTGCGAGCACCACTTTCTTGTTCCGTGTATGGACCTACTATTGGAAGAAACTGACGGAACCAGTTGGACCATCCAGTTGACGCTACACTGGCAATATAGCCCCCACCCCCACTTCCTCTCGCTCGACAACAGTTTTTTGGGGAATAGTGCAGAAATTGTTAAAGAAACTTCAGAAAAGTGGTGGGTAGTTGGGCGTTGAGGTAGATGGTGGATGGCATGGAGGATAGAGCGGGGGTCGTATCAGAGGAGAAACTCTCGAGGAGAAGAGTCTTATTTCGAGAAATTTCCCCCTCCACAGGTGAATGTACCCTGGTCGAGGAGCCAGATACTAGCCTTAATGGCTTTATCTGGGAAATAGTGGTATCTTTAAAAGGATAGCCCAAATTAGAAGAAGTAACCCAAAGGGCTGTAAAGTAGTGCTTCCTAGCCATTTGTGAACTCTATTGGCTACTAATACCGCCATCCTGTTAGTTATTTCTAAGTAGGACC
>MU912498.1:34645-51321 GCA_036418165.1 Cooperia oncophora
CAAAAGTTTGCGCGCACTTTTCTGGTGGCGACTTGTGTAATGGCGGATCTATCTACAAGACTTTAGGGTGCTTTTGGCTGAAATTTTTGTCCCGAACGCAGTATGAGGGCTAGGAGGCGGGGCAGCAATTGAAACGTCATTGGTGCAGGGACAGTGGGTCCACCATACAGGAGGAAGGAGTATCCTATGAGGGGAGGGGGATCATACATGATTGTTGTGGGGGGGGAGGCGAAAAGTCGCATTGATTTCAGGGGTTTTCGCTTCAAGGCTTCAAGGCAGACAGTGTTCCCCGTTCCAAGTGTTATATGTTCCAGTTGGCGAGCCGCCTGAGTCCTACAGAGCTAGAATTTCGATAGCAGAAATTAGCACTTGTTTTTGACGGCCTCATCCTCCCCCTCCCATCCCCTTCTCCCGCTCGACTGCTGTTTTATGAGGGAGAACTGGGAAGTTACAGGGAAAATGGGAAGGGTTGGTAAGACGGTAGGGAGGATGGTGAGTGGTAGACTGTCCCTGTAATCATGCGATACTTAGTTGGAATCGTCTAACTGTGCAAGTAAAGTCGTTGTGCACGGCGGAGATTGACCTTGCGATTTCCAAGTGGAAAACTGGAGCTGGGTCAAGGCAGCGTCGTCTTGGGAACTAGCGTGTACAGTAACCCGTATGAAGTATTTTTTTCTATCAATTAATGGGTGGGCATGGAAGAATACTCCGGGCACGTCCATCTATATCTCCTAGAGGAACATAGACCAATGAAAACCAGATTCTCTAAGGACTGCTCGAGCCGACGACTTTGAGGGGGCCAGTTATTCTCGTTAAGTCGTGAATCTGCCGCATAACATTCTGACATCCCGCCAGCCATGGAGTTCATAAATCCGCTGGTTCGATTACGTTTTTATAGGCTAGGTGTCCTTGAAATGGCAAAAGGAGGACAGAATCCATATAAAAAAGTTATATGGAAGGTCATCGTCCTTTATGCAGTTGCGTTCTAGTGATGTTAAACGGGGGGGGGGGGGACGCTGCATCTTAGACCCTTACGTTCAACTGAGCAGGGCACATACTGCTGCTGGAGAGAAACTAGCAAAAACGGTCTCTCTCTCTCTTTTTTTTTCCGACACTACTAGAGAGGGTTTCCGTAATACCAAAGCCTCGATGCTACTTTCTCCAAAGAAAGTCTGCCTTTGAGCGGAAGGGGGGGGGGGGCTGGTGTGGTAATAAAAGATTTAACGCTCTTGAAATAACCCCAACGAAAATACCAAAGGAAAAAAATGTCAATTAATTGAAACTAGTTCTCCAAGGCGATTACGTACCTCCCTCATTGCAGCGTTCAACTCTATTGATTAATCCCAAGTAGGGAGGGTTCGTAAATTCGGTCGCTGAGGAGGGGGAATCGTGTTGCCTCTGAGAGAAAATTGCTGTGTTGCGAAAAAGTTCAATTTTTTTTCTGTTTATCCTGTATTCCGAGCTTGACGGCTTTTTCAAACTCGTTGGTATATACGCATCAATTCCCGCCGCTCGTCGGCAAAAATTTTGAGAAAAGAGGGAAATCCCGGAAATTGCAAAATTTGATGTGGCTAATGTCGCGGAGCCGAGAAACGTTGAAAGGATGGGGAAGAGGGGTTGTTGCAGAGGACGAAATAGGGGAGTGTTCGTATTTTCCAAAAATTTCACACAGCGGGAGGACGCGCCTTGTTTCCTCTTGAGCGACCAAGAGCGATATAAATTCTCAACTCCCCCCCCCCTAAGGCTGGCGTATCCCCAACGTAACTAACAAGTGCCAGACCTGCACGGCCTTGTTATATATAATAAAACTTTGCAAGGTAGCCCCTCTGGTCTTCGAACGCACTGGAAGACAACGACATGCAAGCCAGACGAGAAAGAGATGAAGATGGAAAGGGAAGATGAAGCCGTTTCGTCCACGACGCCGATGTTGGCTGCCCCTCCATCCACACCCCATCAACAGCCGAGCTCATCCCACATGTCCGCTCAGGCCATGTCTCTCTGTCACGAATCGTCTATGAAGGTGAACTTAGCATGTCCTTTATCCACCAAATAGCCTTCTCCAGCATTCTGTTTCAGTTTAAGGTCGATTCGATGCAAATGAACAATCTACCGTCCTACTCCGGTCTGCCACCGTTGTCATCGTTGCCTTCACTTCATTCCTCCTTGCCATCGTCCCTTTCCTCTGGATTCTCATCATCGCTGTCTTCGTCTCTTTCGTCCAGTCTGGCCACAAGTAGTCTACATGACCCGTCCAGCTCGCTCAGGACCCCTCTTAGACTACCAGAATTGAATTCTCTGAAAGGCAATATCCTACCTAATTTAGGATATCAATGAATTCCACCAAATGAATTTAGAGTAGTACAAATCTCGTAAGCATTCTAGCCTTGTAGAGAGACACCGTTCACAGCAATTCTCACAGCAATTCTATATCACTGCCCGATTTCTTGCAATTCTGTCGTCCAATGTGCATTTTCACATACCCTGAATGTAAATACATGAAATACAGTATCTAAATAGAGTACCAGGTTCCGGTTTAATTAGAGGCAGCGGGCACGATGGCTGGAGGCGGGCGGTCGCTGCCAACGTCATTGGTGGAGGGGTTGCAAGAGAGCGATTGGCCACGCCCATTCAGCCCTTTCACCAGTGACTTTGGCAGCGACCGCCCGCCCCCAGCCATCGTACCCACTGCCTTTGAACCAGCCCATTTGCGGACACACGTTCGTTACTTCAACACGGCTTTATTTGTTGAATCAGAGGATACACGTTGCACATCGTTCATCGCGCTCGTTCATTCTTCTCTCGTTTTCATTCTTCCTAAACGTGCATTTTATTTATAATTCAATTCATCATTGTTCTTTCTTCCCTATCCGTACTGTTGTGTTTTCTCTGTCAGTCTGTTAGTTAGTCCTTCACTAAGGTGTTTTGGTGTTGTGGGTCCTAGCAAGGTAGTGGAGTGTCGCTATCATTTTGGGGGATTCCCCTTTCTCCCGGACGACATTCCACTCTTACATCTTGATCGTGTAATATAATAATATATCTGTGATTTCTGTGCGAGTTAATTCTATCGTCTCTTCCTCACCTGACCTCCTTTAGTACACTGATGTATGTCCATTCCTTCGTCCTAATAAAAAACATTTCACATCGGAATTACACAACGTGAAACGCTAATGAACTTACAAAACTTTGCGTAAAGATTAAGGGAGCCGGTTAGGAGATCCACGCTGCGGTAACATGGCGAAAGCTTGCAAGTGCGCGGCATTCGCTTCGGTACCTTGATTTAATTACTGCTTCATGTACGGTGTCACTCACGAAGAATCAGCAAAACAGTGATTCGGGCGAGTTAGTCCAGTTTGCTAAACTCGCAGGACTGTTCAAGAAGATGGAGGATGTTGGTTGGGAAGTCCACGCTGCGGTAAACTTGTAATTGCGCGGCATTCGCTTTGGGACCTAACTGAATTAATTTGATAAGGAAACGTTGTCAAGTTACCATAAATGTGTGTGGTTTTGATAAGTTCTTTCAGAAACTGATTACAAGTAAAATAGATACCTTCTGGAACTTTCAGAGGAGAATCGCTTCAAAGATATACTTTGGCCCTTGGACAATAGAGGTTGCCTTTGCTGCTGCATCATTAAGGGAAGGCAGGAAAAAGGATTGCAGATCAGAGTAAATTCATTAAACATATTTACCGTTCCCACTGTGAAATATACCGCTTGCGGGTTGAGGACGACCTGGGAGACCACCACGACTACAGTTGGGAAGGACCACGCACCAATCAGACTCAGTGATTCTGAGTCACACTCACCACCCCACTTTCTCGCGCAGTAGGATGTTACATGTGGAGCGTTTTGTCAATCTGTTATTAATGTTGCACCAGTTACGCTTCACCGGTTGAAACGACAGCACGGGGTTCTTCTGGGTTGAGCGTCCCTACGTGTTATGCCTTTCCAGCGTCCTAGACAACCCCCAGCTAAACTTACGTCGTTTCAGAGGCTTGCGCGAACCGAATGTGCAACCGTGTTCTGTATAAGTGGAAGGGGAGTTGTTCATGCTGCGAATGTGGGAGAATTCCCGTAACGGCTGTCTCTTACAGTGCAACCACCCATTCAGCGAGGAATGAGCCCCCTTCTGGACCTGCTTCTTGGCGTTGCTGATAGCGATAGCGATGCCTACAATGTTTATTTGGAAGTTGCTCACCCAGTGCATACATTCACGATCGGAGAAGCGGTTGGTGGGCAGCACGAACCCCCTCCGCTTAAGGGTTTTTGCCTTCAGTTACGTTTCCACCGTATAATTTCCACAAACGTTTCCCCTGCTTCAGTTCAATGCTCCGGTTCTCGAATAAGACATTTTAACTTTTCCTCCCGAGTGACAGCCAGGGCACATCATTCATTGGGGATTGTGTCGAGTCCATAGGACCCCCCTTTTTTCTGGTGGGGGATGGTAAGACCGACCTTCCCCTACTTCCCTCCTCATCGAACTATCGAGCGGGAAGGAGGGAGGAATGGTACACATGAAACAGGAAAAACCTCGAAAATTCAGCAACCTCTCTCAGGTCAGAAGGGTGAATGCGAAATACTACCCACTTTAAACAACGAGCAAATTGACCGACCCCTCCAACCCTCCCCACCGCCCCTTGCGACCTCCCTGAAACAAGAAAATGTCAAACAATTGTCAAAAAAACTTCTCAGCCCAAATGTGAGCTCCCTCTTCCAACAACTAAACACGACCTTCCCCTGTAGGCAGGGCACGCCATCTTTGTGATCATCACAACAGGGGGGTCGTATTTGCCCGCGATGGGGGGGGGGGGGGTCGTAAACGCATGGCCCATGTTGAAGTGGAGAGCGGCGGTGATACACGGTACAAGTAAAAGAAGCTCAAAAGGGACGATGTAGATGACAATAAATAGAACTAGGCACTATCGAACTATTCCTAGGCCAAAAACTAAAAAAAATATTGCTGAAACTTTTCCTCCCTCACAAAAACTTCAAGACACTTCGCCCACCAACCCTCCTCATCTGGTCTAGATAAATCCCAATCCACTAATCCGCAAAATCTAGAAAAGAATCCATTGCAAAAGCTACCTATGAAACCGTAGAAATTGAATCCTGAGCAATTTCCTCACAACAAAATCAAACTCAACAAAACAAAATCAAACTCAACAAAAACAAACAATCAAAGTAATTCACAATGAATGGATAAGAAAAAACTCCACCGCTCAGCTGGGAACCGGAACCATGGATTACTTCGAAATTTTGGCTGTTCGCGGTCAGCGCGCTCATACAAGCGCATTGGTGCGCGCTATTTTACGGTTTGGAGCCAATTTCAAGCCAAACACGTGAAAAGTACCCCTCATTTGAACACCCATAACTTCGTTGAAAGTGAAGCTATCGGAGAGGGGTAAGTGGGAATGAGTAGAGCTAGGTTGGCTCTTATCACCTGAATTGAGCGATTTCAAAAACGTTCCGGTTCCAGAGATTTTCCCCGTTGTGATCATCTTGTGATCCATCTGTGATCATTTTTGCGAACCGCGAGTCGCTACGCTTTGGACGTCCATGGCAAGCTTCATACACGACCTTTCGTAAAAAAAGAACTGTGCCGGAAGCTTGAAGATTTCTACTTTCCAGCAAGGTTTTAATTTCCTTCCTAGACCTAAACTATAAATTTTTTACTTATTCGAAAAAATTCCTCGTTGTGATCATTTTGTAATCACCCCCCACGACACCGAAAAATCAACCCCTCCGAGGCCAGGAAACCTCCAGTTGGCTCGAAGACTTTGGTATGCTTCTGAAACACATGTTTTCGTCAAGCATATCAGGTAATAGGCCATTGGGCGCCAATTGGCATCACATATGCAATGCGCCATGCATGGGGCTTTCACGCAGGTGTTTGAAAGGTGTAACTTCTAGATAGGGCGCTTCCCAATTGCAAGCAATGTGCTCCTACGATCAGAAAAGTCCGGGAATGTACTTTCATCTGTTTATTAATCGTCACTTCGTGAGTCCTCTTGTGGCTTTGTTTTACTAAACCTCCCCTCATGGGCGCCCTTGTGTGGGCGATTGTTCCACGTAGCTCCTATCATCGCCCCTTCCTCGTACGTATTGTCAGTATGCTACACCAGCGCCAGAGTGCTGGACGTGCTTGGGACGTACGTAGGTACTGCGACCCCCCCCCCCCGCTCGACAGCAAAATTTTGTAAAAAAACAGCGGAACTTCTTTTGGTGGAAAAATAGCACAACTGGCTGGGTAGGAGGTTGGAAAACTCCAGGGAAAGAGGTAAGTGGGCGGAGGGGGCGGTGGGGTCGTATACTTGAAATGGAAATTAGGGGAGGGCGCGTATTTTTCAGGAAATGATCGCAACCGCAATTGGCGCTGCCCTGCCTGTTGGGCGAATCCCCAACAATGCATGTCCCGCCCTGCGGTCACCCACCCCTCTAACTGAGGATTATATATCGCGAATGAAACAGGAACAATCGTAACAAGTCAGTTACTGATAAAATTTTTCCAGCAGCTTGAAAATGAAGAAATCTTTATCAAGATCAGATTTTATCCTCTAATGAGAATCTGCCAACGGTGTTGTACCCGTCTTCAGTACCTAAAGATGACTCGCAAAACCTCAGCATCGCTCAGAGCAAATAGGCAGCTCAATGTCAAACGAGATTTGGGTAATTAAGGTGTGGAAAACAAGATCAAGAGACTCACCATACCGGCGTCCTCAAAGGTCCTCACTTCTATGTATGTAAGCGGTCTAATCTGATCTCAAAAAGGTCCTGGGATAAAGAAATTTCTCAGCGCTTGTCACATACATGACAAACCTACTGTGTCAGCTCCTATTAGTTGGGTTGTTTAGAGTATTGTGGTGGTATGTAGGCCACAGCGAGATCTTCAGCAGAGTGAATGAAAAAAACGTTTACAGGGATTTGCCTAGCCAAAGCATTTTTAAGCTGCCCATCCTTTATCTGAGACATAAATGAGACCCATTGGCTTTATTCTTGCGCGCAAACAGGCTTTGAGTCGGGATGAGCGTAATTGTGGGGAGGGGGAGGCAGAGAGGACGAGAAACGTCTTTGTCGGGGAGGGAAAGGAGAGAGGGATGCAGTTTCGTCCAACGTACTAGATTCCTGTTTGAATTCATTATCATCAACAAATGACTGTTAGAGATTATCATCAGTAACTTGAAGAAAATAAATTAACAGGCCCAGGCGTCAGAATTGCGTTCACACTTGGCCGATATCGCGTCGCTCTCATAAAAACGATGCGACTTGGTATGATCAAGCCGATCAGTAATCGAACCACCCCGGTCACGAGTAGCGCGCGATCACAGCGACCAAGTCGCGAAGTGTAAACTCACTCGTACAATTAGACTGTTCAAACAGTCCCATGAAGGAGTCGATCTAGTTGCCTGGGGGCCTACTTGGCAATATTTGCTTTGATACCTTCTTTGACTGTTTCTCCTTTTCCTTAGAGTACTTATACCCCACCGTCCACACGATAGCAGGATTTCGGTTAAATTTGGAAGTCATAGAGGAAGGCAGGTGGGGCGAAAGGTTGTATCGAGGCTCTTCTTTCGACGGGGATCATGCTGAAATCGCCACTTCACACATCCCGGTGATCTGCCCTGGTTCGAAAACAGGTGAGAGAAAGGAAAGATTCGCTTGATAAAAGTGCACCAACATTGTTGGAGATAGTCTTGCTTGCTGTGGAGGTTTCAGGGGCTGAGGTTGGCGCGGCGCCAGCCTGTTCTCCACCAATTGTGGTCGCCTGCCAGCTTCCCTCATTGATGGAGAACAGGCTATCGCCTCGTCAAACCCACCCCCCTGACACACCCCAGTTCCGCCGCGAAGAAGACTGCATTCGATGCATCTGCCTTCGTTAAACAGAAGCTCGAAAAGGGGCAGGGTCTTTTAAAAGGTCCTTGTAAACTGTATATTGTGGGATATAGCAATCTCTTCTAATCTTTATTCACCGATAAGCAGTCAACATAACTTAATATGGCCATGTTACATGAGCTGCCTAGCTTTGGAGTTTGGCTCAAAAGCCTGATGAAATTTTGGTTGATAATGTCTCATGCGATTTGCAGAAGTAAACTAAAGATGAATAAGTGAGACGAAAGCTAAAGGTCTTTGCTCCGGTTGTCCAGCCCAGGAACATGCTGAAAAGAGAAAAAGGCTTTTTGAATAGTACGCACAGCAAAATGTGCACCGCAGTTCGAGCGGTAGGAGCAATCGATCGCAACAGCCAGTCGACCCCGATATTGATCGATTTCGTCGAGCAAACTACCGGTGCCAGCGATCATTGGCTCAGGTCATGATCAAAAGCATGTAAGAGGGCGTGCATTGGGGCACATCCAGGACCGTCTTCTCCACCATCTGTGTCTTCAGAGCCCGCAGCAATTGGTGGACAAACCTGCCCTGGCTGCGTTTCTCTACACGCCCCCTCACAGGCCCTTCTTTTGCAAGGGTGACTATGTCTCATAACCTGTATGATGACCCGTCTCTGCTGCTAAGCCTTGTTTTACTTGCGAGTGTTTCGTTGACAACCTGCAACTACCCAGTGTGGGCACAGCATCGTTGTGTGAAACGCATGGGGGACGTACTCGGCTGCAGGGGAGGTGGGGGAGCTTGTATGCGCCTTTGAGAGAAATTTGCCGCGTTGGGAAGAAATTCTTCCCGGTTGTTGACTTTTTGCAGTTTTTCCGTTTCGCACTGGCTATATCCCCCTCCCTCCCCACCCTTCCCCCGCTCGACGGAAAATTTTTGGATGAAAAACTGGGAAATATCGTGGAAAAACTCGTAGGGAGCTGGGAACCTGTAGGAAAAAGGTAGGTAGGTGTTGGGAAGGCGGGAGGGAGGCAAGAGTCGTACCGAGACTCTCTCTTTTAGGTGGGGGTGGGTCGTACCGAAGCCCTACTTCGAGGGGGGTCGTAATGACACCACCATGTCACACATCACGATGCTGCACCCTGTTGGGCGAATACTTAGCCCCCAAGTAAGAACAGATCTTATCCATGGAATTTTTACCCAGAACCACAGCGACCATAATGCAGCTTCTACTCTCGTTAGCAGATAAGTGGTACTTTATTTCGGGTGCCTTATCTGGGTGTAATGTCATTGCACCTTTTCCTGCTTTCGCCTCCGCACTCGAACTGCCGCCACTTTTTCATCAAGTTCAAAGGCAGTAGGTACGATGGCTGGGAGCGGGCGGTTGCTATCAAGGTCATTGGTGGAAGAGCTGCAGGAGCCACATCGGACTCCGCCCTTCCACCAATGACGTTGGCAGCAATCCTCCGCCCCCAGCCATCGTGCCCACTGCTTTTGATGGTATGAAAACATACCTCCAACAACACAGGATTGAACATTTCCATTCCAATTCCGACTTCCGTGACCGTCTCTGCGATTTTAACATTCGCGCTGCAAATTGTACTTGTTGTTCAACGTATTCTGGTGTTACAAACAGACAACCCACCCTTTTTTACCCTTAGTGCTGGTTCCCGGTGGATTCTCAGAAGTTTTCGTTGTTTTCAATATCTTCTTCTTTGGAGCACCACCTTCCTTCCGCATTCGTTGGAGCTCTTTCCTACATGAGCAATACATGTAGTTTACAACATGGCAAGGTGGCGAGTGGCAGGAGGATTGGAATGAGCCTGCCTTGCTTTATCAGGGGCTATCGGTTAATGATTTACTGAAGGAGAAAACAACCAGTGTTGGAACGCCGCAGGTGGGCTCTTTCGATCTTCAGATCAGGGGAAGGGGTGGACCGCAAAAGATGAGAGCCGTATTTGGAGAGTTTTTCTCTGTGAGTTCTCTCTTCGTCGATAACGTCCACGTCGTAGGATGATTATTCTTGGCGCCCCCCCCCCCTCCTTCACCCGCTGAGAAACTTAGTAGTGGCGTCGTGTGAAGAAAAGTTCTCCCGTTCACGAGATACTCCGTGGCTGAGAGGTAGAGGTCATCATAAAGTAGACAGGTTCGCATTTCTCCCTCTACCACTTGTCTGACAGAAAAGTGTGCGGCAAGGGCTCTAATGGTCTGCAAGTTGCATCTGCACACACCTCTTACATCAGAATAATTCTTGTTTCTGGGTCTCGCACGTCTCCGTACTCTCTCATCACTCTCCGTCTAATCTCTCCTTTACGCACTCAGTGTTACTCTGCAATTTTGTTACTCTGAAATTTTCCACTCACTTGCAGATCAAAATAACGTCATCGGGCATTTTCGGATCCATGACGTTCTTCTTGTTGACCAGTAGTACGGCCCTAACGAACGTGACAGCTGCAGGTTCAACTGGCCGCTCTATGAGAACACGGGCCTGAAAAGACGGACTCTTCTCACCCGATACCCACGCCGCTTGCATGGCTGGGAGTCGCTTGGGTCGATCACGGACTCAGGCTGGCTCCGCCCATACGACCAGCGTGGAATGGGAAATAAGGTAACCTTTGCTAACTCACAATGCCTTCGCCTTCAGGTGCATTAAACGGACAAGTATATTTAAAAAAAAAAACTTGGCTTTCGCTTGACTTGACGTGCATTTTGTTCCATTCACTGCTAACAAGGCGTCACCAATGAAGAATGCACGCCGAGCGATACTGTTGAAGCCATTGTCTGTACTCTCCACATAGACCTGCACAGAGAGTATTTTCTCTGATGTCATGTCACAAAGAAATCAGCGCTTACGTGGTTTCGAGTGGGAGGGGGGAGGGGGGATGAACGTAAGTGTGCATATATTGCTGCTCAGTGAGACTTCGCGATGACTACGGTCGGTTTAGGACACGTCTAGCAGTTGTGGATGAATTTGCAGAATACGACCACTCTTTCATTCTGGGCGACCTCTATTTTTCATTCCCACCCTAATCTACTAGTCTTTCTAAGATTCTCCACCACAGCCTTTACTACCACCTTTCCATTGAAAGTTTCTCCCAAAAAAGTCTTGTTTGCGCTATGGGGTCTGCCCGGATGAGCGGCCTACGGGACAACTAACAACCCAATCCCTTTGATGGCAATTTCTGCTTTTCTCAACGCGCCTCTCACGTCTGCGCGGGCGTTCTGCGACCACTCTGACCTTTCATATCACAACTTTTCACTTATAGTAAGCGGCTTGTCCACCCCGGGGTCCTCTCTCTTCGAAAAAAATTGATCCTACTCGCGACATGTTTTTGTTCCTCTCAATGCCTTCGTAGCCGCAGTTCTTTGTTTCTCTGCGCTCTGGCCTTTCAGCAGGACCCCCACCAGAAGTTTTAGTTGTCACGTAACCAGGTTGAGCCATGAGGGCAAAGGAAGCATAGAGGGGCAGACAACCCACCCCCCCCCCCCCCCACGCGCGAACAACGTTAGCGCCAAGGACTCATGTATCTTTGATAACCTTTTTGTTAACAGATTTGATATTGATTCCAAGAGATGATCTAGGGAAGAATATCATCGTGTTCTTGAAGTAATCACATCGTTGAGATGAAATGATTTCACTAGGAATAGATGGATCGCTCTTGGGTACTTGCACTGAGGAGACCACCCGTTCGACGGAGAACTTAATCTGGAAACTAGTAATCAGTTGCTTTTACAGGAGTAACAACAGTATGAATCTGTTATTTCTCAGAGTTTCCACTAGCGACACTCTCTAGAAAAACTCTTGCAGGTTGACTTGGTTGTTACAAAATCACGTTGCAGAATATAAAAAGTAGCTCTTAGAGGTACGGTTCTATCGGCATATGTATGCGGCGGAGGTCAGGCCTCCGCAACGTTGCGTTTCTCATTGATAACTCTCCTGGTCAAGAGGAGTAGCATATCAACGATGGAGGCACACTAGTGGGCCTAACTTGGCCCTTGCATTCATCGTGAATTGTGCCTCCGCATAAAGAGTCTGCTGTCTGGTGATTTACCTGTTATCCTACTTTTTGCAAAAGCACTATTCCTAAGAGTTTGCTTACCATTTGATTCTGATTCTTGCTTGATAAATCTCTGATTATCTGATAAAAATGACATTTATCCTTAACAGTTTCGTCGTTTACACCGGTCACATAGTCACCAAATCTAGGTGGATTTCATAGAAGCTGGACACGGCCACCAAGAAGTCGCTGGTCATTTGAACTGTTTCGGCCTCAGGCTGAATACATTGTCTTAACATGTGCTTTGCATTTATTTTCCTTGCTGCAGGAAGCGGAAAATGCGCTGAGCTATTCGTTAGCGGCCTTGCTGTCTGATGCTTGCATTACACTGCCTCTTCTCCATCTGGATTCTCGCTATCATGAATGCACTCGCAGCCAAACCCCTTTCCGCCTTCAGATATGGACTGTGTACGGTGGCATAGCGGCCCACTATGGGTAGAGCTGTTGCAGTGGGCAAATTGGGCCTCGGCAACACCATGGCGCGTAGCAGACCTTCGGCTCTCCTAGCTCGGATGAAGGCAGAAGGGACGATTAATACCCAAGACGTGGGATTAGAGGGCAAAAATTCGGCGTCTCTGAGCAGGCGCTGCGCAATGCATTCTCTAAGGGAGGTTCCTTATAGGCCCCAGCAGGCTGCAATATACCGACACGAAAGCCCACTGCGCGCGCCCACCACGAAATGTCCGACATGCTGACACACGTATCGCTTCATTTGCTATGTACAAAATGAAGCGAAGTATAGGAATCGGCTGCCAGTATCTACCGTAGCGATTGTTGGCACGATGCCAACGGTAAACTCGTCCGAAATTACTTTCTGCTGAGTCTTTTTAAAAAAATTTTTTCTGCAGGTTTCTGACCATTTCACTTGCTTTTTCACCATTTCCCCACTATAGCACCCCTGCTTCCATTTTAGACCGAGCACCAAATCATCGTGCCTCGTGCCTTTAAGGCAGCTTTCAGAGTTTGTGATGAGGCGCGCCGACGCGCTACCATTGCAAAAGCGCTCAATCCTTCGCGACTAGAACGCATTCCATAGACGGCATTGATCAGCGCCAGCGTCTAGTGTTTAGGAAGAGTATGGAAGATTGGAAGAGTGCCAGATATCGTGACAGTATGGTTAGGTGTTATAAAGATGCGAATACGTCTGGCCATGCGCGTTCGCATCTTCTCCGAAACCTATTGAGCGCACCAATGAGTTACCCCTTGCTGTGGTGTTTTCGCGTCTATTGCACGCGCGCTTATTTGCTGAATATTTAGTAACCGAAGTCTGAACGCTGTCTAAGCGGGTTTATACGTCCTCTCACTCTGCACATGGTTTTTGTGACAGAAGTTAGCTGTTTATTTAGGTCAATGCGGACACTGCCCAGAGCTTTTCGGCAAGATCGCGGCTTGCAGGGTCAGCGTTAAGTGAGACGGTTTCTCAGAATTTGCTAGGGCGGGGGGGTGACATACAACCGCTGTAATAGATAGTCATGCTCGACCTGACAGAACGTCCGAATGATCAGAGCTGATATCGGATCTGTGAAACGATCAATATTTCACGAGAAGCTTCGGGGGCACTTCATTTCAATTGAGGAGGGCTTGCGATCGTGTCGGCTGAGCCTTCTCTCGGCCCTTCTGCAGCACTTTCAAGTACTACCTTCGTTAACCATGATTCGGACGTCACCTACCCCCAGCGTCCCAGACGAAGGGTCTAGCCATTTAGGCAAGTATGGTTGAAATCAAAAATTCACCTGGGATACTATACCTCATTCGGAGCACATTATTCTATATGGCGCCCCCCAACATCTGCTTTTTCCACAAGATTTCTGGGGATGAATTGCGGCAAACCCTGCTCGCGGTCAAATGCTTCTAATGGGTTGAAAATCGCTGGTGCTGAAAATCAGGTTGAATAGCAGGACATTTAGGCACAGAGAAGTACATCCATGAGCCCCGCAAGCGATAGGGTGTGTGACGTGACGCGTACTGCAGCGCGGCCAGGGCACCCCCTTTCACGAATGATGCCATTCTGAGCTCGCTACAGCTGGTGGGGAAATCAGATCTGGCTGTACTCTAGAGCATGTCCCGTCAGACGCCCTATCGAATGTAGGGACCACGACTGTACGATGTGAACTCACCCTTTTTCTTCAACTGGTGACTCCGTTCTGGGAGTAGTAGCCATTCGAGTAGCAAGTAAAAGGGATAGATGCCTCTCAAGTGATGAAGCGACTATTTAGTTGGGATGACGAGTGGTAAATGAGACCCCACCGATGCTTCATCCGTTCGACATGCATATTGCAAAAGCAAAATTTATCAAGTGTTCATTGTGATCGGGTAGGGTCAAAACGGAGTGTGATATTAGTCGATAGTCCCCCTCGCTCCTCTACATTTCCTTCCTTATTTTTCAGTCGCTAGTGGATTAAAGGCCCACTACACGATAACCAGATGGGCGGAGACTTGCGACTAACCATTGAGCCTTTATACTGGATGCACCTCTCCCCTCAATACGCTTTCCCTGTCCAGCAACTTAGAGGTGATCAGACCATTCCTATAGTTGATATCGTCGCAATTCGGCGGTGTGGTGTCAGGGGGCGTAGAATTTGCCCAACCCCAGCTGCTTTCTCGACCAGTAGTAGCAAGTTCAGGTGAAGAACAACTGGCGGTAGAAGATGCCGCAAGTGGACTAGTTCCACGCCTTCAGATGAGCAGACTGCCTTCGATTGTAGGGGCTAAAAAAGCACGTTGCCTCAGTTCACCAGCCTGATGGGGTATAATCGCGATCCCTGCAAACGACAGGAAGTGAGCAGGGGCGTGTAGAATTGCTGCCACAAAAGTTTTTTTGCCCTTCTCGCCAATTGTTGCGAACTCAGGTTGAGATCATTGATGGGAACGGCCTTCGGTATTCTCACAATCCACCGAACTGACGTGTGTGGGGTATCTTGACAAGTAGCACAGCTGGTAGGATAGAGCACATGGGGAAAAGGTTCTGAGCCACGTCCGAGAGGCCACACTTCTGATTTTTCACAGTACCGGGGCCATAGTTCCCAGAAGCCACGGGTGGCTCAGTCTAAAAATTACCCATTGCTTCAGGTTGTCTCAGGAATATTTTACCCCGTGTATCCCTTTGACCTTGCCTCCTTGTTAGGCGTCACTTTTGCTGAGACCATTGGACATGTGTCTCTTATTCTTGCCCCCATCCCTCCCCCCGCAATTCGGCCGCAGTTTTTTGGAGAAAAAGGGAAACTGCTAAACCAACCTTGGAATGAGGTAGAAAGTTGCGGAGAACTCAGGGAGATCGTATGGCGGATAGGGGAGGGGGTTTGTTACTATGACTGAATCACTAATTTATATTTACTAAGCCGAAAATGTAAATTAGTGAACAAGCGGTGCTGCTCAAAGTGTGGAAGTGGGGCAGTGACAGTCTACGCCCCGACATTCGAAAAGCGTGTGGGCCCCGCCCCATTACATTGGGGGAGGGGCATCTGGAAAGTTTGAAATTCGAGCTTGATTCACTCAACTGGTAGGATCAGGAAACTTGGGGAAGGAGTGCACGATTTCAAAAAGATCGCCTGTGGCTCGTTTAAAGGGGATTCGTCGCAACCAACCATTTGAACCCTTACTCTTATGCTGTCAATAACAATTAAACGACAACACGCCTTGCTAACTCAGCCCTAGTTCCAAATGTTTACAGTTGCGTTAGATGCCATCCAATGGCAGCTATTTTGTCAGAGGGGTCAATCAGCAAATTATCGATAAGATAAGACGACACTTTCGGTCATCGCCATGCCCTCCATCACTCAACTGGTCGTGATCGTCTGCGTTTTTGCTATTTCTGTAAGTTCAGTAACAATGTCCTTGACATGGCCCTGTTCTAAATTCTCGTGACAATCTATATTTGAGTAACTTGTGATTCGTGAAATTTTCATTCGAAAGGCGGCGCAGTTCAGCGAGCTGGGGCGCCATGTGTGTTTTCGCTGCTTGCCATATACACAGTTTTGTTTGGTACTCTTCACATAATCGACAAGTAATCTTTACAAATTTTCATAAATCTCCAACTGATGGTTAGACACGACCATGGGAAGCAGCGAAAATGCAAAATGCTCCCCGCATCTAGCTGAACTGCGTGAGAGACTCCAAAACGATCAGAACCTTCTCGAACTTGCTGGTGCTCTTCACTTTTTCAAGGAGGAGGGACAAGACATGCCAGAGATTCAAGAAGTTTACTGACTGGCAGAGTACAGTCTTCTTCATAGCTTTCCTTTGTAGGAATCAATCAATTGCGGTGAAAGTTCCACTTGCCCCGATTTGACCACTTGCTGTCGATTGCCGGTGCGTAGGTTTTTGACGATCTGTAATTTGCGGTTTTTGAGCTTGATAAACCTTTGTTTAGAACCGCGAATGGGGCTGTTGCCCTTTCCCGAATGCAGTATGCTGTCAAGATCATATTCACTGCTGCCCTCAGGGCACACATTGTGACCCTGAAGGACTTCAGTGCCTTAAATCAAATGTGAGTTCTTCGAAAGCTTAAGCATTTAGAGTTCGCCAGTCTCCTTGGTGCGTATGAAAACTGTACTCTTGTTCGCTGCGGATGTTGGGGCGTGTCAAAGGTGATGGGTTTGGCTCGGCGCTACCCCGGTTTACACCAGTTGCACTTGCTAACCCGCTTCAGCGACTGGTAGAGAACCGGCTGGCGGCACGCCAAGCCAGGGCATATCATCGTTGGGTAATCTTCAACAGGGAAGGGGTCGCATTTGGTCGCTGGGAGAGGGGTGTCGTCTGGGAAAAGAACTTCTTTGATATTGATTTTTCTTGTTTCAGAAG